>JAEMWC010000032.1:602500-645000 GCA_016490735.1 Pachyseris speciosa | reverse complement strand
CAGTTTTTCAGCGTGCGGCATAATGATTTGCATATCCAAAAATAGTCGGCTGTAATTGGTAGATAGATTCCGCTTAGGGAATACTCGAGTTGCTTCACGATTTCTGCTGCTGTCAATCAAACGCTTGGATGCGTGAACTGAGATCCCAAGACGCGATGTAGATAACAAAGGCGCTCTAGTTAAAGGCGGGCCGCGAATCGAACTAAAAAGTTGAGCGAGGTTCAACTTTTTTGGCTTCACCTGCGTAAATAAAATAGCGGCGATGTGTGAAAAGCCGCGCGTAAACGTAAAAGCCTGATGAGTAACTGCAGAATATCCTGCCACTACAGCTCTTGGGGCTTGCGAAATGTTTTCGCAGTTTTGAAAAACGCATGCCTAGGCCGAGTTGTTTGTGGCGGCGTAGCTGGCGGTTTTGTTGGGGAGAGCGCCGCGGCGAGCGAACAGCGAATCCGCGAGGAGAATGGAGTTTCGCCGCTCGCTCGGTCGCGCTCCCCAGCAAAACCGCCAGCCACGTAGGCGAAGTTGACTTTAAGCTGTTTGAAAGCCGATTAAACCACGATTTAAAGTTAACCGAGGAATTTATGTGAACGGTAAAGAAAAATCTTGTTCAACTTAAATTTCACGGCTGATTAGTGATTGAACAAAACTTATACTCTCGCGCGAAGTTTAAAACTGGCCAACTAAATACCCATGGGAGATTCGAAAGAACGAATTTGCATGTAAGTTCATGGCCGTAGAAGATGGTTTCAGGAAAGCTACAAAAAATAATACTTCCACCAGTCAGAATTCTGCAAAACTTCGGGAAGTGAATCTTTAAGTGTTAAACAAAAAAAGCCATATGAAACCTAAATTGCTCGCCCCTTTTTTATCAAGATTTTCTACCTGAAAGTGTCGAGGCCATACAACCAAAGTGCCCATAAAGCTACTTTTGTAGCCAGAAAAACATTGCTTCTCAATGAGCCACCAACATAAAAATAGTTGCATTTTCTTTTCTAACTTCTCAACTACAAAAGCCATATGAAACCTTAATTGGAAACTGAATAATTATCCCTTGAAGGACGATTTTCCAAGCGGTCCTCGCCAGTTTTTGGCCGATTTTCTCTATTGTTTGCGTACGTCTTCCTAATTAGCTTTCGAATTGAGCGCCAGAAAGCGCGGAAAAGTCCCGGATATGTCGCGCCATTCTGGCTTCGAGGTTGGTAGCTCTTTTAGCGGCAGCAATATTTTTATGGGACGAGGCAGCTTCATTCTAAATCTTTTGGCGCTGCCCCAAGCTTATAAAAAGGGCAACGCATTTGATTATATCGACTTTATTATCGTCCGCCAACTCGGCCGCCATCTTTGCACGTGCTCTGTCTGGTTACTTTGAAGCCTGGCCTTGGGTCAAATTACCTCCCCACAAAGCAGGGGAGAAAACCGGAAACTACGGCAAACTCCCGCTAGCATGGGGAGCACATTCCAGGGACAAACAAACCAGTCTTGAAGAAAAATAAAGCGGCTGTTCAGTCGTCTGACTATCGTCTGAGCCTATTAACTCGTTTTGAACCGCCACCAAACACGAGCAACCCGACAATCGCGATATAAAGTTGTGATTTCCCGCAACCGCACAATAATTTCTTGACCGTAAACCGCCAAATAAGGATGCATGTTCCTGCTAACCGACACTCAAAATAGGCTTAAACCGCCAGACCATCAGAGTATAATAGATCCCCTGTTACCTGTCACCGTGCTACCCTGTTACCTTGTTACTCTGTTACTTGTTACCGTGCTACCCTGTTACCTTGTTACTCTGTTACCTGTCACCGTGTTACCCTGTTACCTTGTTACTCTGTTACTTGTTACCGTGCTACCCTGTTACCTTGTTACTCTGTGAACTGTTACCGTGCTACCCTGTTACCTGTTACCGTGCTACGGTGTTACCTGTTACCTTGTTACTCTTTTACCTGTTACCGTGCTACCTTGTTCCTGTTACCCTGTTACTGTTACCGTGCAGCCCTGTTACCTTGTTACTCTGTTACCTGTTACCGTGCTACCCTGTTACCTTGTTACTCTCTTACCTGTCACCGTGCTACCCTGTTACCTTGTTACTCTGTTAACTGTTACCGTGCTACTCTGTTACCTGTTACCATGCTACTCTGTTACCTTGTTACTCTATTACCTGTCACCTTGTTATTCTGAAACCTGTCACCGTGCTACCCTGTTACCTTGTTACTCTGTTACCTGTCACCTTGTTATTCTGTAACCTGTTACCGTGCTAGCCTGTTACCTTGTTACTCTGTTACCTGTTACCGTGTTACCCTGTTACTTTGTTACCTGTTACCGTGCTACCCTGTTACCTGTTACCTTGTTACTCGGGCTAGTAAAAAGCCCGAGGTTTAAAATGGGCTTCAGTTTTCGTCGTCGTCGTGTTTCATCCGCAAAAGGCACTTCCGGCGTTTCTGCGCAAGCTCGAACTATAAATAACAACTCACAACAGCAAGAATGATACCTGTTGTCACGTATCGGAAAACGTCGATTCACCTTGTGTCTTTGAAGTCTGAACGACTAATATGTTGAGAGAAGTGTCTATACGAATGTTTGCAAGTTCAACAGCGAGAGGAATACTTTTAACATGACCAAACTGAAGTCCATATGTTTTGAATTAGACTGCCGGGTTTCCCCGTGGCGGCTCCATGCTAACCTAATTTTGAGTGGTACCTTTTGTTGAATAACTCAAGTACGGGATAGCATACACCCCTGAAACTTTAACAGGTAGTTTATTTTTTACTATGAGCTATTGAGCTATGAAGCCACTGACGTTGGGAGCAGGTCAATTGTGGGTTCATATGTTCCCGTGAAAGAAATGAGTGTGAATGATATATGATATACTCATTTCTTTCACGGGAACATATGAACCCACAATTGACCTGCTCCCAACGTCAGTGGCTTCATAGCTCAGTTGGTTAGAGCATCGCACCGGTAATCGCGAGGTCACGGGTTCAAACCCCGTTGAAGTCCTGAATTTTTTTCAGGCTTCTTTTCGCAATTGCATAAATTGCGTTCACAACTGCGAGAATCATTCTTCATTTGATTTCATTTCCGCAGTTCATATATGATTCATTTCATATATCATTCACAGAATATTTTTTCTCCACACATTTCACCGAGACTCCCTTAACGTCTATGCGAAAAAATCCTACGTCGTTTGATAAGCGTTTCCTTTCTCAAACACTTAGCAGAAATATTCATCGAAGCGAAAACAAGTGAGTAGTAATAAAACGGGAGAACCCATACCACCTCGTCACACAACAAACACAAAGACGCGCCGCTTCGCGTCACGTCTTTGTGTTTGTGGTGTTCCTCGGTAGTATTGGTTCTCCCGTTTTATTATCGACATTCTCAAAGACGCCGTCAGCATTCCGGGAGTTTCCTTCCACTACCTTATGCGGGGGTCGGGGGAGCGGGGAGCCGAGCTTTGGAACCCCGGCGAGGAAGAGTACAAAATGTTGAAAGGCACGGTTGTCGGGGGGCCAAGTCTCGTGTTCACGCGATATCACGAAGTGGGTGTGACAAAAATTCGATCACACAAAATTGCCAATCCGAAAACTTGTCGAAAGATTCTTAGTTACGACGTCAACTCTCTGTCGTTGTTTTTGCGTCAGGAAATACCTTGTGGGAAGGGGGAGGTCACGCGGTGTGAAGAGGCGCGGGCAACGGAATTGGCCCCCATTTTCACAGAACAGGTGAAAATAGCTCTTGGTTTGGGTTCGCAGAGGTGGACATTGAGATTCCCCAACATCTTCACCACAAGTTTGAAGAAATGTGCCCCTTTTTCATTAACAAACAGGTGCCGGCAGAAGCCGTGCCGCAGCACATGATGGAGTACCTGAAACAAACGGGCAGAACCAGAGGAACTGGGCAGAAGTTGATGGGAGCCCTGTCCGCCGAAAAAATGTTGGTATTTGCTCCACTTTTGAAGTGGTACGTGAATCACGGAGCAGTTATCAAGGCGGTCCACGGAACAATCAACTAGGAGCCGAAGAAAATTTTCAAGTGGTTTGTCGAACAAGTGACTGAAACGCGCCGCACCGGAGATGCGGAAAACAGCAAGGCGCTGTTCGCCGAAGTCTTCAAATTGTTGGGCAACAGTGCGTACGGATAAATGATCGAAGCCGTGGAGCGGCGAAAAAAAGTGACTTATACGAAAGACGAAAAGACGGTTGACAAGGCGTTGCGCAGCGCATTCTTTCACGACCTCGACGAAATCGGTGAAGCCTACGAGCTGGTCAAAATTGCGAGACCATTTCAAGTCGGTATCGTTGTTTATCAGTTGGCCAAGTTGCGGATGTTGGAGTTTTACTACGATTTTCTCGACAGGTTCATTGATCGCAGCGATTTTCGAGTTGATCCAAATGGATACCGACAGCAATAACATGGTGATTAGCGGCGACAAGTTGGAGGACGTGGTGAAACCAGAGTTGCGAGCAGAGTTTGAAGCAGAAAAAAAACAGTGGCTGGCTTGGGATAAATGGAGTAACCGCGAGCCGGGGTTGTTCAAGTTGGAGTGCGTGGGCCAGCGCATGATCACTCTTTGTTCGAAATGTTATTTCGTTGAGGAGGGGGAAAACCAAAAAAACAAGCTCAGCGCGAAGGGGTTGTCAAAAAAGCAAAACAGGTTGACCTGGGGGCGCTACAAAGCGGCTCTCCAAGGTCACAAAGATTTGGCAACGAACATGGGATTTCGCATGCGAGACGGGCGGATGATGACTTATAAGCAGCAGAAACTTGGGTTGAGTGCTTATTATGACAAGAGGTACGTGCTGGCCGACGGAATCCACACCGAGCCCATCGAATTCGACATTTGAAAAATATTTTCTGAAGGAGTATGGAGGCACAACTTCAAATCCCTTTCTGTTCACGAAAACAAATTAACACGAAAATTGTCATCTGCAAAAAATGCAGGTGTATGGTCCATGAGGCCTGTTTCTCCTGTTTGCGGGCAGGGCGGATTCATAAATTAGATTTGTCGTGGGAAACATTTTACGAAATTTTTCACGAAATGGTTCCCACAAGTTATTACGAACGAAAAAAGTGGGTGAAAAATCTCAAAGAATCAGGTGGGTTTGACTAGTAGTAATTCGGTGTCTGGCGGGACAACCATCAATTCTTCACGCACGAAGCTGCGTTTTGGCCCCCATTCAGCCAATACAGGACAGGTTGGTTCGGTTTCCTCATGGCTTTTTCGAGGGCGAAAGTATTCAGCGACCAAATTGGGTCGGTGGCTCTTTGTTCTCCCCCCTCCAACTCGCCTGGTTGAAACAAATAACGAACTTCAACATCGCCGGGAAGCATTTTTTCAGCCGCCCCGACAGGTATTCTGTAAGGCGCCGTCACTGGGTCCGCAAAAACGCTTTGTTGGTCGATTGCATCTGCCGGTTTTTGGTCAGTCAGCCGAGTTATTTCATTATTATTGAGAGCGGGAACGACGTGCGGAAGTCGCCGCACCCACACCAAAGACCGCCGCCCTTCGGGCAGGCGCATCTCGACGGCGTACTGGTGACCGAACAACCGCTCGACAAGCGTGCGGTTGAACCGTTCTACGATCCCTTGGTCGCAGTGAATCTCGGGATGCCCCCGTCGGATGGCGACGCCATGGTTTTCCATCGCTCGAGAGACAGCCCCCATGAATTTCCGTCCCGGGTCAACCTACAACAACTTCGGCCATTTCAGGGGGGCGCGTTTAAATTGTTTCAAACGCTTGAGCGACTTCATCCGAATTTTTTGACGACAGAGGCTCAGCTTCCTTGAAACGGCTGGCCACATCAACAACAGTCAGCGCATAAATTATTTGAAAAGTTTGCGCCCGACTTTGTCGCGCGGCATGAAAAGCAGGTCGGCTTGGTGTACCACGTTGGATGTGGGCACATCGAACTTTGGTCGAGGAATGCGCCGCGGCTCCGGGAGAAAAATTTGCCAAAGAGCCTGTTTTTGCAGCCGCTTTTTTGCAGCCCCTTCTGAAACTTCTGCAGCCCGGGCTAATTTTTTCACCGCAGCCCGTCCCCGCCAATAACCTTGTGGACTGTAATAAATTTCCAAAGACACTTTTCCATTTAAATATATAAAAAATTTCAAAGATGGAAAACGATGGGTTGTGCTGTGGGAAAAACATGGACAAACAAATTGAAAATCTCGAACGGGTTTGTCAATCATGTTGGCGGACAGAGGAGCTCGATGAGACGGCTTTCGTCCCCCGAAGAGAAGAGAAAGGGTGGGAACCGGTCGACATTCCTTACGCATACATCCGCAAAACCCTCCGAAAACACGGAATCTTTGACGCCGTGAACACCGGTGTGTTGCCAGGGGCAGAAGTGCGCAGCATGCCGAGGTGGCATTGTGGCGCTTTTTGTGGCGCTTTTTGAGAAACGTTCTTTTCGATTTTGCCGATTTTCCTCCAACTGGAAAAAACCAGTCTGTCAATTACGTTTTTTTTTTTTTTACGATTACTTTGAAGCGGTCCCGGAAGAAGTTTGGCCGCGCAAAAAAGAAATTCTTGCGCGTATTTCGCCTGTTTTCGAAAAAATACAACCGAAAACGCGGGCAAAGGCGAAAGGAAGATTCGACAGGTGGTGGGACGCCTCTTTCAATTCGCAGTGAATCGTTCGGAGTATTTCGCCTGAAGCTTTTCAGGAATTTCCATGAAAAAAAGTCGTTGATCATTTTCAGTTTTGTCAAGAAAATCTTTCACATCGAGGGGTTCGCCCCTGAGATGAAACCTGATGGCATCCAGAATTTTCTTGTATTCCACCCGTGCGAAGCCGGCTTTTTCAGTTTTTTTTAATCGTATTTTTTGGCGGTCGCGACGATTTTCACGACAGCGCCAAACGCGGTCAAACCAGCAATGACACTTGGGTTGAGAGTGACTCCTCCAGCAACGGCCCCGGTGAGCACCGCTTTTCCCGCAACCACATTGCAAACCAAATGTTCGGAAAAGCTTGTCGTAGCCCCATTGTTTCCTGTGGTAAAAAGCGTAAAGATGTTTCAACATCTCAAAGGTGTCCTTCGGAAGGGTCGGGTCGATGTGGTTGAAGTCGAAGATGTTGATGGGAGGTGGACGGGGTTTCCGCTTGAGCAACCTCATGGTTGTATATTTTTCAGAAAAATTTCAGAAGACAGTGTCGTAAGAAGAACCGGCCGGTTTTGCTGCAAGCATGGCTGTGCGGGTTTTTTCCCGCTCGTGCCACTTCGGTTTGGGATTTTTGCAGGGGCAGACAGGGCGACATTTGTCGCACCAGTCGCACCAGGTGTATGTGCAAAGAAAGCTGTCGATGTGGTTGGGAATTGTCTTATGAAGTAAATGAAAATTTAGTTGACAAGAGATTCGAGCAAAAGAGACAAATAGAAAGGTTTTGAATTTGGATGTCAATAGTCGATATAAAAAAACCCTTGAAAAATTGCCTGTTCGCCTGTGAACCGCCCGCGGGTTTCACCGAACAATGGTGTTCTTCTTTCAACAGCCGGGTTCGACCAGATTGGAAATCAAGAACCTGATAAATTCCAAGCCCATTCATATCCAAATCGTCGTGCAACTTTGTCGTCCCAATATCATCAACTTCAAACCCACCCCCATTCTTTCCAACCACGTTGTACCGGTTGGTGTTGAGATCATCATGAATGCTGATTCTTCCACCGGAGTCGAAAGAAATCCCCCTTGTCCGTTATTCAGCAAACGGTGTCCAGGGAAATCCACGTCACCGCTGAAAACAACTTTCCCACTTTTCACACTGAAAACTTGGTCATACACGGTCATACACCGTAAACAACCATGTGCCCCTGAGGGTCTGGGCGAGCGGTTTTCCCGTGGAGAAAAAGATAAATATATTCCCGTTGACCTGTTTGCATTTGTTGAATTTGATGACTGTTTTTACATAACCAGCCTTTGAAGGAGTGGGTTGGAATGTTTTCGACGCTTGCGACACGATGGTGGCAGTATCTGCTCTTCCTCGAACACTGACGTTCCGCATTTCTGGACGCTAAAACTCGACAACAAAGGTGTAAACTGTGTAAAAACCAATTGGAAGGGTGTAAAGATTGAAACTGATTTCGGAACGATAATCTTCACGTCCATCTTTATCGTCAACAAGAGTGAAGACATATGCATTTTTGTTCGTTGGGTGTGGGGATTTTGTGAATTTCTCGATCTTTGTGTCCTTGATGTTGGTTTTCATCACTCGATTCATCGGCATCATCCATCAGATACTTAAAGGCGTTAGCTTGTGGCCCGGAAGAATCCACATGAGCTGCGTCGACATATTTTTTGTTGGTCCCATCCCCGACATTCACGGGGTCTTTCAAGTTCGCGAGCGTATTGTCGTGCATGTCGATAGGCCCCGCCATTTGACCACCAGTAACTTTGAGAAAAGGCGCTTGTTCGACATAAATCTTGTTGGCGGGGTCTTTGTCGTTGGTGGGCGCCGCCAAATTAATCATTTGGTGATTACTCATCTCCATATTGCCTGTCATTGACTGTGAACTATCTTTGAAAAAGACCGCCTCAAAGTTTGCCTTCGAGGCAAGTGTGATGTTGAGATTGCTTACGGTGGCTGCGTCAGAACTACGAGTTCCATGGGAAAGATTGGAAATTTTCTTGTCCACCCATGTCCAAATCACCGGTCATTTCTTGAGAGCCATCCCTGAGAAGAACCTTGTCCTTGACAGCCCAACAGACAGGTTGTGCATGTTGGCCACGTCAGTACGGCTGAACCCATCAGCCAACTGGGTGATGTGGTTTGTTCCCATGTTCAAGTCTGCAAGCATTTGGCTGCTACCATCGGTTTTCACGTAATCACCGTGTGAATCTGCCGGTCCTTGCGGACCTTTCCTGGACTTGCGCTCCTTGCGGACCTCGAAGACCTTGCAAACCTCGCAGATCAGCTGCTCCGCGAGGGCCAGAATCGCCTTTGTCGCCTTTCACGCCGGTTTGTCCGCGGTCGCCTTGTCTCCTTTCGGACCGGTTTGTCCGCGGTCACCTTTCGGCCCTTGTGCGCCTGCCGGGCCTCAGAGGCCCGCAGGGTCAGTAGGCCCCTCTTGCCCATGAGGGCCTTGCGGGCCTGCAGGGCCTTGAGGGCCGTGCGGGCCCGTCGGGCTTTGCGCCCTTGTCGGGCCGGTGGGACTGGGATCTCCTTTCGCGCTGTGTTGGCCTCGCTTACCAGGAGGGCCGGGAGGTCCGGGACGCCCCTCCCCTGCTCTCCTGAAAAACATTCCCTGAAGTTCTTTCAACCACCCCATCGGTTTTTTATATACTCTCGTCGAACTTTTTTATCATCTCTTTCTTGGGTTTGTCGGAATAAAAGAAGGAGAACTTTTTGTCAGTAGCGCGGTCCACCAGGACGGGATCCACCCCCAGCTCGTCAGCGATTCGTTTGTTTTCTTTCGGAAGGAAACTGAACAGGCAGAAGTGGCTGCAGTTGTCGCGGATGTTTTTGGGAACCTTGTAAAAAGTTTGGGACAGATAGATGACACTGCAGTTCCGGTGCCGGCCGTTGATGAAGTATTCGATGATGGCGTCCTGGTTTTTCTCGCAAAGCAGATCGTCGAACACGACGATTTTCTGGTTGTCTGAGGGCAGCTCCTCGAGCGGAACGATCTCGTCGCCGAAGGCTTCGATGACTTGTTAGCCGACCTTGGGATCAATGTTCTCGGCAAAGTCTTGCAGAAGCACCTGGTACCTGGTTCGAGAATAGCAAAACTTTGTCGAAATACAACAGCGGCTCGAGAAGCATGTGCAGGAGGGTGTTTGTTTTGCCGGAATTGCTGGGGCCGCAGATCAGCATCCGGAAAATGTCTTCGGGCATGGACGGATGTCCCTGTTTCCAATTCATCGCCAAAACACCTGAGCCATAATTCGGAATTTTCATTCTCTGTATACCCTCATGCAGAAAACCCACCTGAATGCCTCTGAAGAAGTGGCACGACCGGGCCGCGGCAGTGGCCGATCTCGAAAAACAAGAACATGAAATCAGACAGGCATTCAAAAGAAACAAGATCACCAAAGCGATGGGTGAATCGACCGCGGAGGAACTTTTCAAACCGATCACGAAACGGATGGACAAAAAGTTGGCCGAGCTAGACCCGCAAGAAGGGCCAGACTACGGAATGGAGGAGTTCGATCGAATCAACCCGTTTGCGTGGCAGGAAGGTTTCAGGCCGGAGGCCGCAACACCACCACCATCACCAACACAAGAAGAGGGAGATGGTGGTGAGGAAGAAATTCGAATTCCACTTCTGGAGGGTCTCTCCGCCGAACAAAAAGAGAAGTTGAAAGAGGGGATAGACGAATCAGCGGCTTTGGGAATAGCCAAAAGCATGCTTACAAAATATGGGAATACCCCCAGCCGGAAAATTAAAAGTGGAATGTTGAAAGACTTGACGATTGGGGAACTCAACCATGTCGTGGAGGGTATTGAAGAACGAAGAATAGAAAGACAATTGCTCCCGATAGCTTCAAGCGGCAAAAAGAGGGCGACAAAAAAGTCGCCTCCGCTCCCAGCATTGTCAGATTCGGGTTTTGCTGAAGAGTAGGAAACGGAAGGAAGCGGTTTGGGGGAGCCTAATGCCGAAGAAATGATCAACGATTTGTATGTGAAGCTTAGCGGATTCGGACCAAAAACTCGTCATCCAAACTCAAAGACGACGTCGTTCAGCTGCTTTCCAAACTCGTCAGTTCAGGTTTTTTGACGAAAATGCAGCAACGAAAAATCATCCGGGATTATATACAATGAATCGCCATCTGCTGCTCGACTCCAGCCTCACCCAGCTGCAACCCGGGGGCGCCAACCAAAAGTCCCGCGATTTCCGAATCCATTTCAACCCCCCATCGAGCTCGAACCGCAGAAGAAGTACGAAGCCGCGCTCGTCGAACTGATCACGATGACGTACTATTGGTACAACGTAGCGGCGCAATACGACAACAACCAACTGAAATGGAGAAAAAAGGGTGAAGCTTGGAAAACTTTGACTTTCCCCGACGGAATGTACGGCTGCACTAGCCTCACCTCCTTTTTGCAGGGACATACGGGGTATGACGACCCTACTGTTGCTGGCAAAGAGTTTATTTTCAACCTGTACTTAGATTTGACGATTTACCGAGTGGTGATTGGGGTCGCAAAAGACTACGAGCTTGATCTCTCTGTCGGCGAGTTCGGAAATCTTCTCGGGCTCGACAAAAAGGTTTTGAAAGATTCGACGAGTTTCGTCGGTGACAAGTTTCCGAACATCACGAGAAGCGTGGACTGGGTTTTCCTCCACTGCGATTTGGTGACGCGACGGGAGAACGTTGTTCAGTCTTTCCACTGTGGGGATGCCAGTCAGTTTCCCTTTCAAGAAAGAACCCTTCTTCCTCAGATTTCACCCCGTCAACAAAACCCGCATTCATTCCGTGGGAATCCAGGTCACAGATGGCTGAAACATCGTCTTGGACCTCAATGGGACTGATGTGGCTTTCGAGCTTGCAATACGTGAAGTCACCGAGTGAAAAATTCCCGGAAAAATATACGAATGAACCAGCAAGTCGAGTGGAGGAAATTTTTCGACGAGCGCGCCGGGCGATATCGCTACAAGCACAAAGGCACAGGTGTGGTTGGCGACACCCTCATGGCAATCGGCCAAAACTTCGCGAAACAAATGAGTGTGATGAAGGCCCCTACCTCTCCGCCTCCGAAGCAGGAAAAGGTTATCGCGAAAGTCAGTGAATAGGGGGTGAAAAAAATTCAACAGCTGCTGAGCAAACGCTGGGCATCGCCGAAAGGTGACAAAGATGCGGTGTGGAAGCTGACCCAAATTCTCGCCAACCGTCTTTGAAATTTGTTTGGAAAAATACACCATGTCTAGGTTACCACGCTATCTCGAAAAGGTGGATTAGTCGTTTCGATCTCGACTCCCCACTCAGGTTTCAAGGCAACGGCCAATACCAGAAAAAAGGCGGGCTGAAGTTTTCTGTGAGAGACAGGGATGTCATACGTGATTGGTACAACGCTTTCTTCTACGTCGAGTACAGGTACGAAGCAAAAGCGGACGGGGCTGACATTGCGGACAACGCACAAACGGTCCCTGTTTCGCTGATCCAACAGATGACGGTGAAATCCGCAGGAAAACCGGTTTACGAAGCTGATGATGTCGGGAAAGTGATCTTCATCAAGACTTTGTTGGAATATTCCGGCGATTATGCCCAAAGCATTACGCAAAGAGAGTTCTGGATTTTCGACACCGACGACACAACCGTAACAAACCCTGTCACCCCAGCCACGAATCTCGGCATCGCCGCGCGACACAAACTTTCGCGGGGCGCGGGTACAGTCAAAACCGTGATCCCCCTCAATCATTTTGCATTTTTCGAGAAACTGTCCGACAGGCTTCTCTCCCAAATGCAGCTCGAGTTCGAAATCACGCTTCAGAAGGATAAAGAAATGATCTTTCAGAATGATGCCACTGAGCGGAGAATTGTCATCAAAAAATTCGAAATGTGGGTACCGAAACTGCAAATGTCACCTGAAAGACAAAAAGCGGTAAACGAAACTTTCTACAAACCGACCAGCTCGCGTTACTTGAAAGAAACGTTGACCCCTAGCTCCACCCGAGGAGACGCTGAAGGGCAATGGCAAATAACCCCCGGATTGAGAAACGCCAAACACGTCTTTATCTTCCTCCAACAGAAACAAAGACAACTCGGCCTTCAACCCCTACTTCTTTAACACCTTTGACCTTGACGGGGACAACTCGGCAAAACTGAGCACTTACCGGCTTCAGTATGGCTCGACTTATTACCCCGAGCTGGATTATGATGGCAACGAGCGAATGCGCACAGTTACAGCGATGTGATCGAGTACAGGTACCTGAAAAACAACCCCAACTCTGGAACGCAATTGACCCTCGATAACTTCTCGTCTCTTTACCCTGTGATCTACTTCGACCTTCGAGCAACAAAAGAGAGCATGACGGGTGACGAAGAAAAGCTCATTCTACATTATCGGTTGAATGAAGCGGCCAATGCACAAAATTACAAAATCTTCGCCACTGTGCTCAATGAAGAAGAAATAATTATCAAACAGATCGGAAACGAATTGGTTTTCGCCTGAAACCGGCAATAGGAAATTCTTTTCTTTAGTATAACATGGCGACGACTTATCATCCGTTTAAGATCGCGCTGACTGATGGGCAGAAGCAAACCCTTCAAAAAGCTGTTGCTGCAAATCGGGCGCGGCTTTTGACCACCGCCCAGATCAACCACATGAAGAAATCCGCCAGCGAGGGGCGCGGCGCCGATCTAAAGATGAGCCAAACACAAATCGCAAAAATAGCACAGAGCGGCGGAAATCTTTTTTGGACGGCGCACAGTCTGGCTCGACCTTTTCTGGTTCCGGCGGCAAAATCGGCAGGCAAAGCTTTGGCGACTGCGGGATTGAGCTTCGCTGCGGACAAACTGTTGAAAAAATTTTCGGGAAACGCTACGGGCCGAGGGAAGTGGAGCCCTACAGACTCTCTCAAAGGTTGTCCCCAAACCAGAAAAAAGAGGTTGAGCGAATTTTGGTTGGAAAAGGAATGGTTCGTGGAGGTGGCGCTGTACAATATGGTGGTTTTCTTGGAATGCTGGCTTCGATTTGGATTCCCCTCGCAATTGACCTTGTGAAAAATATGCTCGGAGAAGGCATGCAACTGGGCCCCACACGTTCGCGCCGCTCATTACCGCCCCCGCCCCTGCCTCCTCCGCGAGGAAGTGAGATGCACACCAATCCTGCCTGGTATCGCCTACGCCTGTCTGGGGGAGTTGGAAAGATTGGGGAAAAAAATGGGATTCAGGGATGTGCCACTTTCAAACATTGATCTGACAAATTGTTGCGAATATCTCGGCAGTCCGATCGAAGGAATTTTTTATCGAAACGAAGCCAAACCTCTGCACCATTCACCCTGCATCATTAACATGGATGATTTCAGTGGTTTGGGAACACATTGGGTTTGCTGCTGGCGCGGGAAAGACATGGAGTATTACGACTCTTTTGGGCTGCACCCTCCGTTGGAATGGGAAAAGGAAATGCGGAAAGCTGGGAACAAAACCTTTCTGCGCAATGACAACCAAATTCAGGCAATCGACAGTGTTCGGTGCGGCTATTATTGTTTGTTGTTTTTGAACGAGCGAAACAAAGGGGGAGTTTCGCCAACATTCTCCGAAAATTTTCTGACAACGAACGTGCAAACAAAAGAGTTGTGGAAAATTACTTCAAAAATATAACGTGATGGCGGAGGTTTGCTGTGTGCGAGACAAACGCAAAACCCCGAATGTTCCAGGAACAGATCGGGTTGTCACAACGAAAAAGAACCAAAAAATGCTCAAGGTGAATGCGCGGTCTGCGGTATCACCAAAACAGGTTCTTGCCGAAACCGAGAAACTAGCGGAGCCCTCTCTTGCAGAGGGCGCTGGAATTGGCACGGACATTGCTGGAACTGCAATGGACCTCTTTCTTCACCACGGGGTTCCATTTCTTGCAAAAAAAGGGGGTTGAAATGGGGCGTTATTATGCTTCCGAAGCAATGAGAAACCCCCAGCTCCAAAAACGGGCCATTAATTGGGTGGTGAAGAAAGGAAAACCCGTTTTGCAAGAAGTTGGCAGTGAAATGCTTGGCCAACTTTCCACCAAAGTCAGACCAAATATTCGTTACAAAACCGACAGGCCCGATCTTGACGGGCGTGGTTTGGATATTCACGCAGCAATCGGAAAATTGCCTGCGCCAAAAAGAGGTTGAACACTTCCGGGAAACAATTATACTGGACCGTAGAACCCCCTTGATGAACAACTTAAATATGACCCCGAAACGGGAGAAATCGGAGAAATTTACCAACAACCCACCGGCCCCTCTGATGCGGTGGTGATGCAACATGATGTTGATTACAGCACCTGCAATTTTCGGGTAAAAAAATATGGCGAGAGCGAAAAAGAGAGTTAACACACCGCCGACCGAAAAATGGTCAAAACGCGTGACGTAATCCCATGAAAACAAAGACAGTGGGGCTACGCTTTGGCCCGAAGTGCAATCAACATGAAGCAGAAGCTTGGGCTTGGGCTTCCTCCAGTTTCGAAATAACGACTCCCATAGTTTGTTGTTCCGGAAATTTTTCCAAATGGTTTTTCAAATCCATGAAATCAATTTCCATATCTCTGATGTAAAGAGGATCATTTTCAAATTTTTTACAAAAGTTGTTGACACTTTTCGATAAGTTACCCAACAATTTTTTTGTTTTGTGGGTGGCCAACATGACCTCTTTTTTTCCCACAAATTGTTTTGAAATTCGTGAAGACTTGAAAGAGCGTCTTCAAAGGTTTTAGTCATCTCGCCAACCCATTTTTCCGCTGGGGGTAACGCTTCTGCCATCTTAACATACCTTGGTCACCTCATTGTTCAAAAGGGTATACGGTTGGAAATAGCCTCCTTGAGTTTTTCCGCAAGTTCGCAAATGATCTCATCCACCTGATCGGTTTTTTGTTTCGGAAACTTTTTCAACTCATGCTTCAACCTTGTAAATTGTTGTTTTACATTATAAAAATAAAAATCCACACCACCGTCGGTGATTTGCGTCACAATATTGTCAACCTCATACTCAAGATTTTCCAACGCGTCCTTAACACACCCGCGGGCGTAAGTTCCTTCCTTTTTTCTTCCAAACTATCGTAGATAGTTTGAACATGAGTCATTGTGTCTTCAAAATATTTGATCGAACTCACTTCCATCTGGCTGTTGCTTCCCATCTGAACATACTTGAGTCCCCCCATTCTTCAAAAGGGTGTACCCCCGAAAAATTTACAAAAAAGAAGAAAAACAAACTTAAAGGACAAACTGAATTTCTAATCGATTTATCACCCGCCGCACTTCTTGGGTAATTTCCCTTAAAGGGTTTATTTGTTCTTGCACGAAATGAAAAATGATTTGAAAAGTACCAATCACTATATTCTCCAAAGAAGTTGTTTGTTCAATTACCTGTCCAACAACGCATGCTGGGAAGAGGATGTTCACAACCACATTTCATTTTCGCCCGCTCAAGAATTTCGCAAAACAGATCAATAAACGCTGTTTCTTTTGTTTTGAGAACATATCTTCCAGGGTCGGCCCAATTATAAACCAACGCGTAAACGAATTCCATTGGTTTATAGTCCATCGAATCTTTGCTTTCAATTTCCAACCACGATTCAATTTCTTAAAGCAATGCTTCTCTGACTTCCCGGGTTATTGGGGTTAGCGCCATGATAACCATCACACCCTCTCTTCAAAAGGGTGCACTAAATGAATATCCAAGAGTCTGTCTCTAACTCTTCGAAAAAACATGGGTACATAGTGTGAACTTTTCCGTGTTTGTAACATTCGTAACACAAATCATTCCAAATGCAATGGCTGCATTTTCTGCACTGTGTAATTTTGTAAGGCGCTCCCATTTTTCACAGTAGGGACCATATTTTATCAGATTAAGAACATTTTCCCAACCCATTGCTGCGCGCTCTTTCTTTTTCGCGGCGATGAATTCCTTGAAAATTCTTTTTCGGAGCTCGAGAGGGAGAACTTGAATGTTCTCAAGAATATCCATGTACCTTTGTGTAACATTTCTTTAATTGTCAATAAAAAAATATTCATTGAATATAAATGAATTTATCGTGGTTGTTGCCGCAAGAAATAAGGGAAAAAAGTTTCAATTTTTTTGTTGCTTTCAAGCTAAAAGAAAGAAAAAATTTGGGGTGGAATGAGGTTCATTTTCAAAAAATTAGACAAGTGGGGAGAAGAAAAAGTCTGAAATTTTTAAACGCTGTAGAAAGTTGCTCGTGTTCGGATTGCCAATGGTTATTTTGATTTATTATATCTCTCACTTAGTACGAGCGCTGTGATTGGTCAATTTTGCGGGCCGTATTCTACTGTACGGCCCGCTTGACTTCAAGTAGTTTTCTTTCCCGCGTGCCGAATTAACCTCAGAGATATAAAAATATCTTACTAACCTCGTTTTCTTGGTCCTTATTGTAAGTTACAGATCCTCGTTTTTCCCGTTAATTCATTGCCCACGCGCTTCGCGCTTGGGCCATAAATCAACGGGAAAAAACTCGGTCCGTAACTTACAGTACGGACCTCGAACTCGGTTAGTAAGAGGTATATATTACACTCATAACCACACACCCCCGCTTGTTCAATTGGGTGTCTCTTGTCGTGTGTGTATCCCTTGGGTTCCCAACCTTTAATTGCTTCCGTGGTTTTTCGCGGTGCGCGCGCTTCGCGCGGAGCCTAAGTAGTAATAAAACGGGAGAACCAATACTACCGAGGAACACCACAAACACAAAGACGTGACGCGAAGCGGCGCGCCTTTGTGTTTGTGGTGTTACCTTGTTACTCTGTTACCTGTTACCGTGCTACCCTGTTACCTTGCTACTCTGTTACCTGTTACCGTGCTACCCTGTTACCTTGTTACTCTGTTACCTGTTACCGTGCTACCCTGTTACCTTGTTACTCTGTTACCTATTACCGTCCTACTCGTATAGGCCATATGGGGGGAGTACTCGCCTGCGGCCCACCCGGAGAAACCCGAAGTCTACCTTGCGCAAACGTGTTCGGCATGTGAGAATCACACGTATGCATCCATAGTGCATTCTTTCATTTATATGACTATGAACCTTCCTCCTATCAACCATATCCACCACGTTGACTCATAAGCCGCCTGTGGTTCACACGGTCGGGACGAAGAGTCACCCCTTCATGTAAGCTCCCGCAAAATGTCCCGAACCGACCTGACTTGTTTGAACAGCTTGTCAAATTGTCCGGGTGTCTGCCCAGCAACTCAGTTTATGTCACTTTACA
Organism: Pachyseris speciosa; assembly: GCA_016490735.1. Classification (NCBI taxonomy): domain Eukaryota; kingdom Metazoa; phylum Cnidaria; class Anthozoa; order Scleractinia; family Pachyseridae; genus Pachyseris; species Pachyseris speciosa. The sequence continues at coordinate 627,144 of JAEMWC010000032.1, read as the reverse complement.
ATGTAAACCGGGAGAGAGACAATCGCCAAGACTTTTCTTGGGTTACAGGGTCTCTTGCAGTGACATTCTGTTTCAAAGGTATGACGTTTAGGTGATTAGCAAATGCTATTCACCTCCGAGCAGCTGGCGCGCGAGATTTTACAATTTCCAACCGCCTGTCGGTATATTGTCACACACATAGTAATGATTTGGTCTGCTAATTATTCAGCTTGTGTTGTATACACTATACTATACACCTCAGTGTTGGTGAAAGTGGTGGATATTTACCTTGCCACTCAGTAAATATCCACCACTATTCACGACAGATTGGTTTGAAGTGACAACAGGAGTTAGACAGGGCTGTGTTTGGTCCCCACTATTGTTCGGCATCGTCATCGATTGGGTTCTCAAGAACTCCCTGGACAAGAACGACCTAGGGATTGTACTTGAAACACGAAAAAGTTCTCGCTACCAACAAAAGCGACTATCCGATCTCGATTTTGCGGACGACATAGCCCTGATTGACGAGTCAGAACAGAGACTGCAACACGCAACATCTGAAGTAGAAGAGAAGGGAAGAAAGGTTGGTCTCACTATCAACTCGAAGAAGACCAAGGTCATGGACGTGGCAAAGGAAAGAAATGATATCACTACCACCTTGAGCAATCAAAACTCTCTTGAAAATGTCGACAAATTTGTCTATCTGGGAAGCATAATATCACATAACGGCAACCTCACACCTGAACTGGACAGCCGTATTGGAAAAGCAGCGAATGCTTTCAACAGACTCCTACCTGTCATGCACCACAAATCCATCAAGATGCCCATGAAAACTGCTATTTACCAATAGTAGTTCTATCGACTCGATTGTATGGCTCAGAAAGCTGGAACACCACCGTCCAGGAAGAGAAACGACTAGCAGCGTTCCACACCAGATGCCTAAGAGGAATTCTTGGCGTCTCCTGGCAAGACCATGTGCCAAATGAAGTGATCTTCGAGAGAACCAGCCAAGTACCGCTCATTAACATCTTACGACACAAACGTCTTACATGGCTCGGACATGTCATCCGTATGCACCAAACTCGCTTGCCCCGCCGCTTGCTCCTCTGGGAACCACGAGGACGCCGTCGCCCAGGCAGACAGCGCATGCGCTGGAAAGATACAGTGTCGAGAGACCTGCAAGACTCTGAACTTTCCTTCGAAGAGGCAACAGTGTTAGCGCAGGACCGCAAGGAGTGGCGATCGTTTATGTTGGCGCTATGTGGGCTCGGCCCACGGCAGCAGTAATGTAATGTATGTAACTATTCACCTCCACTTCGGTGAATAATTGTTAAATATGAACAACCTATTTACCGGTTTCCTAAGAGATTGTAATTTCCACCAGGATGATTTCATACCAAATTGACTTTAACTCAGTACTGTATACATATTCAGAGATTTGTGGTGGTATAAGTAACTTGAGGAAACCAGCAGGACCTTGATCTGTTGTGGTTCAATGTTATCCTTGGTTTAAAATTTTTTGCCTTTGGTTTAAACTAATTATCATACATACATTTTATTCTACATACCAATCAGGTGCATGGTTATAACACACATAGCTCAAATTGGTTCTATATTCCTTTCTGTCTAATAATACTAACACAAAGAAGTTTCTGTTACCAAACAAGGTCCTGCTTTCTTTACACTGAACTCTGATATCCGCAACTCCCTTGTTGTACTCCTTCCAATCTAATCAAAAAAATATCTTCTATCTTGTTATTTTCTTTTCTCTCCTAGCAGGAGGGAAAAGAGAATCAAAATGACGACCACATGCGACATCCACTGACAGGTTCAGCTCGTCCGTTTTCATCGAAAAAATGGCCAATTCTTCAGAGCTCACAATTATTCAGATCTTGTATTTTTATAGTTATTTTAACTGTTAATTTATCTTTGGTTTGTGTTGTATCTTAAGACCTGTATAATTAAAGTGGAGTAAAGTAAAGTAAAGTAATTTCTACTTTATGCAATCCAAAATAGAAAAACACCATCAACTACAGAATTGAGAATGTTTAATTCTTTTACACACAAGCTTAAGTTTACCAAGCAGAATCTATACAACAGGAGGCTCTGTGGTTATTAAATGACAACAATAATTTTTACTGTTACATCACTATTTTTAATTCAACCCATTTCTTGTGTGGAAATACACATTGTCTAATTATGACCACTGCAATATCATGACCAGTTACTTTTGCCAATGAAAGTAAAGGGCTAAACTGCTATACTGTTTCAATGACTCATAGCCGATTAACCTATGCAACATGACAATGATACTGCCTCATTAGCTAGTTCACTTCATTTTCATTTTCTTACTGACTGTACAGGTTGAAAAAACATCAACATTGATGAACTATTTTTTTCATCTGTAACATATTGAAACTTGATCAAGATCCCCATAAGAACATCATGCACCACAAGTAACTGTCATTTGCTAATAGTACTCATTCTGATTACACTCACAGAAAAGTTTATGTATAATTAAGGACAAGTCAGTCAGTCTTTTGATTTAAGAAGGTCCTGAAAGCTTAGAAATCCCCCAAAATTTCACCAACAAAAAGAAATTAAGAAAGAGATTGACTGACCTAGAATTACTTAAATTTTCCCCGTGACGACCCTAAATACTCCCGGTGTCTTATCATGCCATGCCAGTCTCTCCAATGTGCTGTCAGAATATTAATTTATGACTAATTCATTCCCATGTCACTCAAGTGCAAAAAGAATGCATATAAATGTATGCAACCTGTTGCCATGACTGGTCTTTTATGTAACTTCAAACCCCTTAAGTGAACACATTAGGGATGAGCATGCATAACAATTACTATCCACTTACAGGAGGTTTTGAATGTAGGGCTTCAGCTTCAAACTGCGGTTTGTTCGTGCGTGCTTATGGGAGGTATCTGCAAGGGGGTTTGACTATAATAATATACATATACCATTAGGCAAAAAAAAATATGTATTGTAACAAATACATGAATGTGGCTGGCTTAATTCATGACGAAAATTGAACAATAGGAAAAAAGCAGAAATACAACAAAAACAATTTTGCTGTCAGTGTTCAAACAAACTTGTGTGAACAAAAACACTCCTCTTATGTAAGACTGTGTGGGTTACTTGTCAAGCATTCAATCAATCCTCCAGCGATGAGTGTCCCTCTCCCTCCCAGATTGCATTCACCTCCTCTTGCACTCGGTGATCTGTTAATAATAAACAAATTAAATGAATAGCAGAGTGTTAGTACAGGGTAATGTCAATCAAATTTATGCTTCTAACTATATTTTTTGATTGAGCTGTGTTGTGGTACATTGTTTAATAGTATTTAGATGATGCCACCCACCCATACTTCCATAATTATTGTATCAGTATGCAGAAAATGTGATCAAAAATCATTTGACCGCTGTATGAAGGGGCATGGATTCTCTTCCCATTTGGGACTCAGACTTTTTGTTGTCTTTCTGATCAATTAAGATCTTTGTCGATAACATCTTTCTTTTAACTTCATAATTATTATACTGCTAGTAGCTTCTTTCTGAATGGTCAAGCCGGGCATGAGAAGAATTCAAAACATGAAGCATTTATTTCTTCTCCTTGCTTCAGTCTCACTGGCTTGTTGATGGCTTGTGCTCTAGCTTATCCAGAAAGGAAACTGCAAGCGAACTACTTTCTTGTAATTTAGGGACTCAGATGATCAACTATTGAGTGTTTTGTGTTTTAAAAACAACACTTACAAATGTCATCAAAAGCCTCCACTATTTCTCCAAGTTGATTCAGTCGTTCATCCAGTTCTTCCATCTTCTTCTTGTGAAGCTCGAATCGTTGTTCATTTTCTGCTTTGGTTTGCTTGTACTGGCCATATGATTCTTCAAACGTTTTCAGCTTCTCTTTGATATCATTAACAGCAAATTTCAAACCACTTTTTGCCTTGACTTTTTTCTCTTCTTTCAAAGCTGTGATCTGAAGTAAAGATAAGTGGATTTGAAGAGTCACTAGTTGCTTGTGTAGTGTTTTGACTTTCAAGGTGAGATCACATAATATTATTATACACTAGATATATAAACTTGTAAACCTCTTTTTTGAGATACTGCAGGTTGTTTTCACTGTCTTCAATTTGTTGCTTGCAATGCACGGCAGCTGCTGCTGTCACATCTCGCAGTCGTCTGTGAGCCATAATGTCTAGCTCATGAAGATCCTTTTCTTCTTTCCTTTTGCTTTCAATGGAGGCTTCCAACAATTTACTGGAACCATCTAAAACAACCAATAATGACAATTACTATTTATATTAAAACTGCACATGACTACCATTAATGTACACTAATATAGAGACAAATAGATGTTAATCCAGTAGATAATTTGTAATATTTTAGATAACGTACATTAACTTATAATTGAAGGGCTGGGGGCATAAACTGCCTATGTGTAGTTTTAGGTGTTGTTTTGCATATGTTATTTCTCGAAAACGAAAAAGAAATCGGTGAAAAAAAATATGGGACAATGTTTTTGAATCAAAATGCAGTTCACATGCAAAAATTTGGACAAATCCAAGCGAACTAAAAGAAAGGCCGAAAATTACACATAGGCAGTTTATGCCCCCAGCCCTTCAATTAAAGATAACAAAACTGTAATCATATATACTAGGTGAAACTGTATAAATTATCTTTAATACAAGTAAAGAAAACAAGATAAAGATGTTTTTCGTGACCTAATAAAATTCCCCATAATTTTTCATCAAAGGTCACAATACTGTAATAGTCCTTAGAGGAACAAGAGGCTACAATTAGCCTAAACTCAGGCCTGCAAAATACCTAATTTAGCGCTAAACAAAAGAAAAGTGAGAAGTCTGCCCTTCTTACATTGGACGCATTGTGCTTGTGTTCGTGTCTATCAGTCTTTGCAGTGTAAATGTTGTGGTTCAATTTTATCCTTGGTTCAATTTTTATTTTCCTTTGTTTTGTACTCATTATCATACATTACCATACACAAGAACAAAAGAAAATAAAAATTGAACCAAGGATAAAATTGAACTAAAACATATATCCATGGACCCCCATCAACGTTAACATGTATCCCTTTAAAGCTGCAAAATTGTAATTACAGCTCAACCACTGATAACAATAATAATATTATAACACTTGTGAAGAATATTAAAGAGACACGCAAAAAAAAAGGTGCTGACAGTAGGAACATCTGTATCACAAGCGGTGATGATGACCCCTGGTCTGGTGTCGCATCTTGAAAGACACGCTGTAAGAGGGTCACAAAAATATTATTTTATTGTGCTACTCTGTTTTTGACAAATTTATTTGTTTCCTCCATCTTGATTTGCTGTGTAGGTTACCTATAGTTTTAGGTTAGTATATAGTGCTCAGTGATGAAGGCTGCAAGCAGATCTTTAGAGATCTCAGAGTCTGTGTGCAGGTATGTTGGCTAGATTGGCTGGCAAGGGTACCTTTAAATTCCTTCATTACATGCAAGGCAGCCTGACACTTGTCTTGTAGCTCCTGTATTTGCTGACACCATTTTTGCAGCTGCTGTCTGGCTCTATTTTCTGTCTGATTGTAAAATAAAACAAACAAGGAGTTAGCATCAAGCCTGGCCACAGTTAAGTCAAGACTCAATTTGGAGTCAAGCTCAAGTGATAATTAGTGGACTTTAATCTGTCATCCCGTTTTGCCAAGTGATCATCCCTAACTTTACACAAGTAATAAAGATCCACAAAACTTGATTGAGATAATTGCAGCTTTGATCTTTGAAAGCTTATATGCATAATTGTTGTTTTGGTAAAATAAAATAGTGAGGATGATGGTGATGGCCATGGTGATGATGATGATGGCAATGGTGATGTTGATGGACCACAGACTGGTTAGCTCAGTGGCAGAGCACCGGACTACCGTGCGGGAGGTCACGGGTTCAAATCCCGGCCGGACCAACACTAGTGCTGCCTTTGTAATAACATCAGCAAATGGTTAGACTTTCTAGTCTTCTCGGATAAGGACGATAAACTGTAGGCTCCATCTCACAGTACTTTCACTTTATCTGATTCTGTGGGACGTAAAAGAACCACTAGGGACGTAACAAAACTCTGGCTGTGACCACCCCTAGTGTCTGTCCTAGATAGCTACCTCATGGGGGCATTCATTAGTTACTTAATCGTAAACTGGCCAAGCAGTCTGGTCAAGTCCCCTGGCCAGTGATGTAAACTATCCCTGAAAAGCCCCGATGGGGAGAGGATAAGTATGTAAGCATAGTGATGGTGATGATAGTGGTGGTAGTGTACAAATCTTAAGAATGGTTCTTGCTCCATTATAAAAATCAATGTATCAACAAAAGAAAAGCTAATAAAAGAAAAAAAAAGAGCTTTACAGAGAAAGGGTCCTTTGTGTGCTTTGTCTTACTATATCAGCTGTTTTCTGATCCTCGCTCCTTTTCTTCCGTTCCCCTTCTAGTTTTTTTTCATGTTCTTTGAGCTGATTCAGACGCTGCTGTAACTTGTCTTGTTCAGCCCTGTTCTCTTGCAGCTCACTGCATAGACTTTTGTCCTTCTCTGTGTATTTCTTAAAGGCCACCTCTGCAGACTGGCTGAGGGTCTCTAGACTTTTGCCTAAGGTTGTAGAAACATGTTTTATAATACATCATCACCTTGGGATATCTACATTAGATGATGTCATGTGTGCTCGCAGGGTATGTGGGCACATAATTAACTGTCAAAAAAATTGTAACAATCACAAATTAAAAACTTCCATGTGTTGTTGACTGAACTTTAATTGCCCCTTCTCTAATTGAATACCCACTGTGTTGAATTGGATAACTGCAAATAAAAAAAAACATTAATACACAAAAAATTAAAAACACTCACTGGTCATTCTTTCAAGAGTGCAGCTTACTAATGATGAATAAATTTTAACACTTCTTTGTTCTTTTATCCAATTCAACAAGTAACAGACCTGCTAACAGTTGCACTGACATACCTATAGTATTTTTGTCACCCTCACAGTTCTCACTCATCATTTTCAGCTCCTCAATTTCCCTGGTAATATCCTGATCAAGCTCATCCCTTTTGTTGACAAACTTTCGTAAGGTCTGTGCCTCTGCTATCATCTTTTGTCGATCCAGAACCCTTTTGACGTCTTGCTCTCCTCTTGTAAGAGCTGTGTCTGTAAATTACGAAAAATGCTCATTTAAACTGAGCACTAGCCTGCTGAGTTATATTTCCAGTGACCAGTTTAATTGTATTCAGTAATGTTACACTATATAATAAGCTGTATATTGGTACTACAAACAAATATTTAATTGCAGACACTCACTGTGTCACTCCCTGCAAAGGGGCTTAAAATCCTCAAGGAATTCCAAATAGGTGAATCTTATAATGCAGGACTAAAGAGTTCACCTGGCTTGTTAAGAAATGGAGTTCAACTCTTGTTCCACTTATGGATGTTAAGTGAAGTGACTTTGCAGTGCATTGTAATGATTGTCAGTGTAAATACAAACATTTGATAGAAACTGGAAAACAAAGTGGGAACATAATTATGCATATAAGGTATCGGCTTGGACCATCTTCATGCATAGAAAGCCTTGACCCCTGAGAAGGTACTTTATTGTACTCTCAGAGGTTGGCAAGTCTCTTGTCAAAACTGGGTTGTTATGGTGTCATTCAATATAGTTATGTTTATACCTAATTGTTTACTTACCAAGTAACTTCTCTCCTTCTTGTTGTTTGTCCTCAGCGCTGTCCATTTCTGTCTTCCTCTGCAGTTCATTCCTTTCCCGTTCACATCTCTTGAAGTCTGCCAGGGCGATGACCACATCATCTGCCAGTTCAAATTTATCTGCAACCCCATGGCAAGCCTCCAGCAGCACCATGAAACAGCATCCCAACAAGTCATTGACAGCACTGAGGGAGGTTGAGTTCTTTGAAGCATGTTCAATAGCTTCTGTGAGCCTCTCTGTGGAGAAATGATAGAGCAAGATTATAAATGGACATAGAAATCAGTTCTCAGACTTGTGCACTGCAGAACTTATGTAATATACAACACAATTATAAAATAGCTCAAGCATTTTTGCATTGAAATGGAGCATGCCCTATGAGAGTACAAAGCATGTGGATGGCTCGTGCTTCTAATCCTACTTCTGTCAATTACTGTCTGTCAATTACTGACATTATACTTCCCAAATTTCATTTAGATTTTTATTGTCACGGTGCATCCTTATTTAATAGTCTTCCAATGAACATTAAGACTTTGCCTCCAATGGAACATTTCCAGGCTATTTCCGCTTTTGATTCTTAGGTTATTTTTAGAACATTTTTTAAATCCAATTTAATTTTTATGAAAATACTATTATTTTATAAGCTTCTTAATAACATTTTAGCTGTATCTTTTTAAAGTAGTTAGTTTTATAGATATATATAATTTATACATACTCTTTTATTTTATGTTATACAGGGCCCCCGTTGATACCAGTCCTGCGACTGAAGGGGTCACCCTGTTTAAATAGCAGTTATTATTATTATTATTTTGTGCTTTCGGCACTTCCTTGCGTGCCTTATAACAGAACAAAGCACAGTGAAGGCTTTTTTATTTGTTAATTATTTCGGTAAAATAATTATTTTTTTTCTTATTTTATTTATAGGAAGAGAGGTGACAAAAACTTCCTGTGTTTATTGTAAAGTCTTTGCGTATTGATTCTGAAATTAATACTTGGTCTTCTGATAGTCTCAATATTGCTGTCATTACATCACAGGCTTGTCTAGTCCCCACCCCCACCCACACAAAAATATCCCTGATCTCTTGCCTCTAACAAACACAACCACTTTCAACTAAGTGACCAACGTAAAACGTCTTGTACCAATTCTTGCATTAAGTCATAAACTTGATTAAATTCACACCCAGTCAAAAGTAAGGAAATGATCCAAAGATCAAATTAAAATATCTCGACCTTTACAGGGACCGCGCAGAGGGAGTGGCTGGGGGCTTTAGCCCTCCCCCACCCACTTTTTTGCAAAAATAAAATAAATTAAGGTGGCTCCTACCGGTTTCCAGCATTTTCGAGCACTACTCTTTTGATGGATCATTACTTCCAATTTTTATAAGTTAATACCTTTAAAGTGGTATCAAAGAAATGCCCAATCATTGTTGAACAATTTATGAAACTTTTTTTGACATAACAGGTTACCATAGCAACACCTAGACTGTTAAAAACACCCCTTATTTTAGCTTTAAGCGACAACTCAAAAACGAGCTGAGTGACCGCTATTTTTTATTATCGGAAAATGATTAGCATAATATGATAAACCTTTTTGCAAAGTTTAAATAAAAAATTGTTGCAGCAGATTCAGAGCCACCTTAAATTGTCGAAAATTTAAGGTGGCTCTGAATCTGCTCAAACAATTTTTTTTTAAACTTTGCAAAAAGTTTTATTATTAAATATTAATTTGCTAATCATTTTCCGATAATAAAAATTTGGGGTCACGGAGCTCATTTTTGAGTTATTGTCGCTTAAAGCTAAAATAAGGGGTGTTTGTAACAGGCTATGGTGCTGCTATGGTAACCTGTTATTTCAAAGAAAGTTTCATAACTTGTTAACCAATGATTGGGCATCTTTTTGATACCAATTTGAAGGTAATAACAAATAAAGATTGGTAATAATGATCCACCAAAAAAATAGTGTTTGAAAATGCTGGAAACCGGTGAGCCACCTTAAACAAAAAACAATTTAACAAAAATAAAGGAGCCAAAAATAACAAAAAATCGTTAATTCGAAAGTGACCAGAGTTACTGGCAAAGACAAATGTGCAGAATTAAGTATTAGTCGTTATGATGTAATTTTCCTGAAAAGTAAAAGTTATCCCTCCATGACAGAACCGATGTTACCAAGGAGAACTTGCATGCCAAGAAGAATTGAAATTGGCACTGGAGAGCCGACATTTATCCTTTGACCACACAAGACTATTACAGGCGAATATACTTTGAAGCTGTTGACTTGATGATGAACATCGCAAACGAATTTACCGACCGCAACTCAAACAGAAAGCATAATTTTGGCACTTTTCAAGTATATGATGTACAGTATCTTTAATATCATTCACTTAATTATTTTCAGTTACCATTTTGTTAAATTTCAGAGCCGTGGAAATATTTTGAATGAATAATTAAACAATTATTGAACTCGGCTTTTGTATGATATGAAGACATGCAGATCTCGGAGGGTGTTATCCACCTCAAGCCTTCGGCTTCGGCGGATAACACCCTTCTTCATCTGCATAATTCTTCATATCATACTCAGCCTCGTCCAATAATAAATAAATTATTGCTAATTATACAGCTTTGAGTTCAAGGCACTACTCAAGCAAAATTGTTGGATTTCTAGCGTATATATAGTAATTAAAATATCAGAGGTATAACAGTCTATGATATGTCAATTTAGTGATGGTGAATTTTGAGACCCGATAGCAACATCACTGAAGATGTGGAAACAAATGAATAGTTTTATCGTTATAAAAGCATTCTCCGTCACTTTAGAGAAATTAAATAAAAATTCCTAAGCATACCCCCCAAATTTCATCCATGCGTTGTTCTTTAGCCCCCTCTCCCCCCCCCCCCCCCCCCCACACACACACTCAAAAACTTGCTGTGTGGTCCCTGCTTTAAGGAAATTCTCTCAACTTGTAGGGAAAGAATTACATGGATGAACAAATTATAAGGAGAACATGTCAATATGATGCCAATAAAATAATTGTATTGAGGCATAAAGTGAATATATGATGGCAATGTATATAGTTGAACTCTTGGGCCAATGTTGAACATGGACATTTTGTCATAAACTCGGGCTTTGAAAACATACCATTGACCTCATTTCCAATGCCATGGAGGGGTGCAAAATCTGGATTGTGAATGATTTCTTCAAGTGTTGTCATGTGCCCCTTGATCTTTTCATCTGAAATCAAAGTAAGAGTCATCCCTTAAATTTAAGTGAAGCCTTTGATGTAATACTTTTTTAGGGCTTGCATGACCATGCACAGCCCAGAATTGTGTGTGTTTTTTTTAAAGAAGGATGCTTTCATGAAACAAGATGAATTCAGTCTGCTGATCATCATATGTCTCTAGTACCATTTCTATGACTGTTTTTATTTTATTTAATGTCTAAATTACAGTTCCCTCAGACTTATCTAGATTGCTTAGCGATTACAGTAAGAAAATGATGAAAGGTGATATTTTGCACAAAGCATTCTGTGATCTGTGTGACACATGACTTCCATAATGTGGTGATAAGGCTTAACTTACCTCATTGCTCTTCAATACTGTTGCTGGATCAGACAAGTTGTGGGCTGGTATGAAAGCTTAATTTATGCAATCTAAAGCCTTGCCCTCCAAACACCAAGAGCTTAACCTCCTTTCACTAATAAGCAAAGGCAGTTAAATGCAGATGACATTTTTAGTTTTTCTGCTTTTCAATTTTCTTTTCCACTGGAGATTATAAATAAATTAGTTGTACCTTAAAGTATCAAGTTTTGGTAATTATACTTTGCTGAAATCGGTGCTAGTTTAAGAATGGTCCAACATCCCCGTGGAGCCAGCTGATTTTGTAGGCTCATTAGGCTGACTTCAGGGCATTTGGGCTAGCAATGAATTAATTTCCCTTAATATATTTTCTAGGTTTGGTCCCTACCAAGGATAAGGATTTGATATGCTAGCTTGTTGGGAAGGAAACACAGAAAGTAATTGCACATTATATTTTGTGTAAACATCCAAGATGATGCATGAAATTAGACTTACCAATTTTTGGTCGTGACTGGACTTTGTTCTTGCTAACATCAAGCCCTTCTTGAGTACTGTAGTACAGTTCTCCTATGGTGCTTTTCGGCAGTGCTTGTGCCTGTGCATATTAGGAATAAAAGGTTGCTTATTAAAACGAGCTATCTCAACTAAACAAAATCAACCAAGCAATTCATTATGAGTCTGTTATTTCTCTATGCTTAACAGTATTTCCTCGAACACTAGCTGGTGGCGATTTTTTTCACACCAAAAGGGGGCGATTATTCGGGGGAAGGTGTCATTCAAAGGAGGTAATTATTTCAATTATTGCTCACTGGAAGTAATGCCCTAAATATTTTGTTTTATTATTAAATGAAAAAATAATCACATCAAATAACTGAACATGGGCTTTTTTAAAAGTGTTCCAAATTTGGTTCCTTGATTAAATGAAAACTTCTTTGTTGCTCAAGGTGTCGATTTTTAACCTGACAAGGAGGGGATAAAAGAAAGAGAAGACAACGAGAGGGGAAGGGGTGGATCATTCAAGGGAGATGATTATTTTAATAATTGTGTCAATAACAAAATGCTTGAATATGGTTGGTTCTTAACAGCCTTCATTTGTGGCTTAATTGGCTGCTTCAGGTCCAAACTGTCCGATTTGAGCTGTCCAATTACAAATTCCCGTAATCGGACAGGCAAAATCGGACATTTACTTTATTTGGGTATGTTGAGCACTGAGCTGCCATGTCATGTCAGTTGTCAATCTTTGTGCTTTGTAAAATAGCAACCATTTCCGGTGTTAGCTAATTTGCATTCAATCCGTTGGTTATTTTGTACAATATGTTTTACAATTTAGAAAGTTAACCTCTAGAGTTTCTCGCATTTTGTTATTGACACAATTAATTGGTAATCGGACTTCATGTCAGGTCATCAGTCAGGCCGTGGGGTAATCGTGCTCATAATTTCAAATCAGCCTTGTGCTACACACTCAGCCAATTGAAAATCACTTGCCCGATTACTCCCTGAATTGTACTCCACTCTGACTCCTATTACCATTATATATTTCCGTTCAAGGGATGGCTATTATTCGAGGAAATACGGTATAAGCAGGGCCTTTAATTTAGCAAAATAAATCCCAAAGATTTTAGAATCACAGAACATACAGATCTACTTTAAAATTACAACTGCTGCAATGCCATTTGTTTATGTAGCATTGTAGGCTTGTCATGTTCAGGGGAATGCTGTGGCTGTCTTGGCAAAAGACTGGTCTAATGAAAGGTCAAAGGATGGTTATAAGCCTTAAGCCTTGTCAAAAGCAACAGAATGAAGAGCAGCGATAGCGATAAAAGGCTAATTACTTCAGTGGAACTAATGGTCAACAAGCCAGTTCCTCATGGGTAGGGGGTGGTTGGTGCATGGCCATCACTAGCTGGTCATGGAATTGAGATGTGCTTAACCTTTTTTTATTTCATAGATTGAAGAGCTAATGTAGGTAAACAATCAATCTCTTTCATGGCTACGAACATTTGGAAAGACCTCCCAACTCATTTAAAAAACTCAAGTGTTCACATTTCTTAAGAAAATTAAACGTTATCTACTCTCTTAACAACAAATAAAATAAACTTTTGTTTTACTGATGAAGCAATTAACATACTTCATGTAAATAAGTTCATCCTTCCTTGCATTTCTTTTTATTTTCTTTTTCTTTTATTTTATTTTACCTGTTAATTAGAACCTAAATTGTTCAGGGAGCTAACAAGAAAACCTGCTGGTTTATTTAGCTTCTTAGCTTGCCCATTGTTTTTATTTAGTTTAGATTAATCATATTCTTGTAAATTTTCTCGATTATAATAAAAAAAATGTATACATTGACAAAAGCAAATAAAGATTATTATTATTATTATTATTATTATTTCAAGAACAAAATGCATAATTTTAACATACCTCTAAAATGTCCCTTCTCTCTGTTTCGTCATTGGGTTCTGTCTCACCAAAGTTATTAACAACCTCAATACTTTCTTCACCGCTTGGTGCATCTACAAAGACCATTTGGTTGTCGTCCACTGGAGTAAAAAAATCAATGAAAATTAGTTGCTCCAGTAATTTCCTATCATATGAAATCGACCTTGTTTTACAAGTTGAACAAGATAAAAAAAAAAAAGAAAAGAAAGTAAACAAACAACAGCAACAAATTTATCAGCTCTTTTCTTGTATTTAATTAACTTTTGTTATGTCTTGGTAATCAGGTTTAAATTTATGTTAGCTAGTTTGCTATTTTTCCAGAAAATATTTATGCCCTCTCCACCAAAAGGTCACTAACAATTCATGGTACCATATTTCTCAAAGACTTTGATAAGTTACGAAGCCTGATGACTATTTTTGTCAAATCCATTTTCCTTCTAATTTGTGCCATTTTCCCTGTGTGATACATCAAAATAACATGTTAAGGACTTTATGAGGCTTCAAACTACCGGTATGTATCAAGTTTGAGTCCCTATTTAATAAAGAAGCATCAACCAGAGGAGTTTGGTCCGTCCAAACCAAATATTAATTACCTTTCTTTTTGAATGGTATGGATATACTTAAGGAGGATATTTCTAGTTAATTAATATATTTTTTCTTGCCCTGAAATATCTGTTGTAAATATTCAACAAATCACAAATCAACAAATACTCACCCAAAGAGACTATTTCCAAAATTACAAATTTTAAAATAAACTCCTCAGGATAGAAACCTGAGTTATGGGGGTATTTTATTGCACCTTTTAAGGGAAAGTATGTAGTTGTTGTAATAATTTGAAGGATGGTTATCTTTGACACCTCTTAAGGTATCTAAAGCCAGAAAATGTATATGACAGGAAACAACTTACCAGAGCTAGCTCAGGGGATATATTGGAAATGTGAATAATAAATTAAATCCCAGGAAATAACCAGTTTGATTAGGATTCCTCCATTACTACTCTACCCTATCCCAACCTAACGCGAATAATTTGCCATATTAGCGCAACAACAATTATTTGTTCTCTAATTATACCCGGTGAATTTTACTATGATCGGTACATGCAGTCAAAACCTAGCGTGACCCAACTAGTGCTTTATGATTAAATTATTGCTGGCGCTAAAAGCAACCGTCAAGTCATAGTAAAAACTTAACGAATCAGTCATTTTTGAGACTGTTGATACCTCAATCCTAGTCAGATATAAATCCGTACTTATTGAAAACTGCTTCGAAGTGTCCAATGTATATGAAATTCACGAATGAATGTTGAGCGAATGTGACAGACGACTGTCTCGTCGGGTCCTGCCACGGCAGCTACGGGATAATAACGTTTCATGATTTCTTATTTCTGTATCTATTTGTGATGAAATGCTAAGGACATCTCTTAAAGACCAGAGTCCAGAAAGGATTAAAAATGTGCTGAACTTCTACAAAAAGCTTCCCTGCAATTTCTGAATACGCCTGATTATAAATTCGATCTCATCAGCTACAGCTATTCATAAATAAATGTCTAAATGTCAGATGTTTTTATATTCTGCAATGTCTATCGAAACCCCTCGAACATTTGTTCACATTCACTACAACTTATTAACGTTTCACAAACGAAAATGCTACATTTCTGAAACGAAGGATTGATGCGAATTGGGTAGATTAATTAATTTGATCACCGCTATTCACGTCTGGGTTTCATCTTCTACATCTACAGTATTAATCCATAAACGGTTTCCCATTACATAGATGTGGTGAGTATCTATGAAAAGCACGTCGAAATTCAAGTGACATTTAGTCTTACTCAACGTTCTCCAGATGGAAATATTCAGTTTTACGCTCAAAAAGAAAACCAAGTCTACAAACGACAAAACGGGCGCCACGCTCAGTAAAACCCGGAAGTGAACTAAACTTCGTCTGCTAGTTCATGCGCCGGAATAGATCTCCCAAAATTTGTTCAATACAGAGCATGGCATTAATACAACTGAGCTGTAAACTTAAACTCACTCTTTGCTTGAATGCTCCTTCGTTATCCTCTGCCAAACTTACTCTGACCTTTCCTCACTTCGTCTCTTCGTGTTTAAGGGTGAGAGAGTCTATTCGGGGAATAACCCTGGCTTCAACGTCATTCGTGATATATGTTGTGAGAATATAAAGGCCAAGAAATTTACGCATATTCGAAATTCATGTTGGCGTCAAGAAAAACACTTTTGCGGCTTTTTTCACAGGACTTCAGTAGTTTATTAAAGGTTAAAGCAGCATTAATCTTCCAAACTTAAGTTTGGGGTGAAAATACCTATTGTTTCGCTAAGATCGGTCCAAATTCTCACAACGAAGTTCGTGGAAACCTCCAAAATTAGGAGGTGACAAACACTTCCCAAAATATCTTTGTTTGTTGCTCCAAGTTCAGTGACTTCAGGCGCGCGTTCATATATAGGAGTTTAAGAATTTTCCAAACATTTTCTGCGCCGTGAAATCTTCCATTGACAAGGAGGTTAATAAATCAGTGGAGAAACTGGTGAAAAATTACATGCAGGCAAGGATGACTCATGACAACTACTTGATGAAGGTACATACAGTCGCAGTGGGGGGCGTTGAAGTTTCACAAGATGAATGTGTTGTTTTGTCCTGCTGTTTGAACTACAGGTCGCCTGCGTGGCAGTAGGGAAGAAAGAGTGTCCGGCAAGGGCGAGAAGAACGCCGTGGGGGGAGAATTGTTATTTTTAGTATATACCACACAAGTGAATAACTAGTGCTTTTCGCGCGCTCTGATTGGTTTACCCGTTTAGATGATTAGCAAAGTTTTATTGACCTCCACTTCGGTGAATAATTGTTAAATATATACTAAAATAATTTCCTTTTCTAAATTTTTATATACATATTCATTTTTATGATACTGGTTTATATTTAAGTTACGATATTCTGTCTTCTTGTAACTCCTATTATAGTCGTTACTGATTTACGAATTTCATGCAGTGACCGATGTCGCTGTCGCAATTCGTAGCTATGGAGTTCCGCCGGTTCTCTTCAAACTGGTCAAATTCAAACCTAATAAAGTTATTTTTATGGACCTATTGATTGAATTTGTTGTGTCTACATGTAAGCTTATTAGCAAGATGTAGTAGCTGAAGCATCCCTTTATTTCGTTCTTTCAGCTACAAATTCAGCTGTATATGTGAAATCACTGCAATAAATTCATTTACATGTTCATGAGAGGAGAGTTGAAAATACATTAAAACACATACCAGAGTATATTTCACGAATTTTTGGGGCGTATGGACATTTGACGAAACGCTGTGTTCCTGTATCTTCTCAATCGAAACTGGGTCACTAAGGAAAATATATAGAGATATAAAACTGTAAAATGCTATGCTAAGTAATATTCACTGTCCAAACCACAGTCCAGTTATTGATTTCTTTTGTTTATACTTGATGATATTGTTATATATGAGATGGAGAAAATATGTGTACATGTATATCTAATTTTATTCATACATGCTTTTTTATTTCACAAGTAATGTTGCTTCATAGCAAGATCATAGGTTAATTATAGGAAGTTTAAGAACTTCATTGATGTTCGTAGCATCATAATTTCAATTATTATAATCGCCCGGGTCTAAATTCCTTTTCTTCGTCGTCCACTTCCGGCGTTTCTGCGCAAGCGCTAACTAATAATGGTCATTTTGGAATTAAGTATTTACCTCATTAACTATGCTGAATGTCGGTGGCCTAGCGGTCGTCTGTACCGCTTATAATGCAGATGTTCCGGGTTCGAATTCCCGCTATTGACACCTTTTTTTTCCTTTTCTTTTCTTTTTTTATTGCGTTCCTTTTCTTCATCTTTTTTAAATATTTTTTTACAAGTGTTATAATTATTGTAAGTTATAAATGGTTGAGCTGTAAAGCAATTTTCAAGGGATATATGTTTATAGGGGTCTATGGATATACACTGCAAAGAAACAGACACGAACCGATGAATGATGCCTGTTGTCACGTATCGGAAAACGTCGATTCACCTTGTCTTTGAAGTCTGAACAACTAATATGTTAAAAGAAGTGTCCATACGAATGTTTGCAAGTTCAACTGCGAGAAGAAAGCTTTTAACATGACTGAACGTACCTCCAGATGTTTTTAGTTAGACTGCCGTGTTTCCCCGTGTCCGCTCCATTAAGTGGTAGTACATTTTGTTGAATACCTCAAGTACTCATACACCCCTGAGACTTTGACAGGTAGTTTATTTACTGTTTTTCCACAATACACCCCTGAGACTTTCACAGGTAGTTTATTTACCATTTTTCCACAATATCTCAATTTCTGGACATTAGTTTTTGAGTGATAAGCGATTAGTTTTTAATTGCGTGACTTGAAACTGACGGCAGAAACGTTTGGCTTTCTTATGTTTCAAATGACCCTGGACTGACGTATCTGTAAACAATTTCACTCTGTTGATTATTTTTCTCCTCACATTTCACCGAGACTCCATTAACGTTTATACGAAATAAAACTACATCGTTCGATAAGCACTTTCTTTCGCAAACAAATATCCATCGAAGCGAAAACAAGTGTGCTTACTTTTTTTTGGAATCAATACACTATTTTATCATGTTACACTGCGATGAACCTCTGTGGCCAAGAGGTCATTATTCCTGTCTCTGACTCAGCTAACCCGGGTTCGATATCTATTAGTGGCATATATCGCGGGCTTTTTTTTCGTTTCTCTTTTTCTTCTTCTTTTTTACAAGTGTTAAAATTATTGTTCTCAGTGGTTGAGATGTAAAGCAAGTTTGTAATTTTAGGGGGATATATGTTGATAGGGGTCTCAAGAAATAGACTCCAACACAAGCTAAGCTCAATGCGTCCGATGTAAGAAACACGAAAATGTGGTTTATCAACGAAGGACTAACGCTCGAAACGTCAGCTAATCGAATCCCTGTACGGTGGTCACTTTACATTATCAACTCCGTTGATAAACCAAATTTTCGTGTTTCACTCCCCCACCGACGCAGCACCACAGTTTCTTTAGAAACTAATCCCCTTTATTCATTCGATGTAAGAAAGACAGACTTCTCTCTATTCTTTTGTTTAGCGCTAAATTAGGGATACAATGCTGTTTTTTTTGCAAGCCCGAGTTTAGGGTAGCCTCTTGTTTTACAAAGTTCTCCAGTGGATATTTCATATGAAATATATACATTTTTCCTGTTAATTTCTGAAGAATTATTCAAAGTTAATTGTTAAATTAATTTTTCACAGATTTTTCCATTGAAACTTCTCCCATCCTGACCAATTGATGAGATCAATAATTGATGGTAATCGGTGATAATCAATATCAGTTGATAATAGTTGATGTTAATTAATCCATTGATATTGGAAATCCATGACCAATCAATGAAGAAAAATTTTGACTTTTTACATGATTGATTTTCATCGATTTTTATAGATCATCATTGACATTCCTTGATTCTCTTACGTTGTTTTCCAGTTGAATCGATTCTTATTACATCCACTCAGAAACTCTGAAAAGAATTGAATGTGTTTCTCATACTCTCCCCTGTCTCCTTGCCACAAAAGCCTCTGCAACTTCAACGAAGCATTTCAAACATTTCAAACAACAAGCTTTTTTTCCCAGGTTGTTTTCCAAGGGTCTTAGATATCGCAAACTTACTAAAAGACTCCATCTGCCCGTGAGTGTCTGTTTTTTTTTTCCATTGCGCAAAAAGCTGTCAGTGGCAGTAATTATATATGTGCTGGCTATATACATTTGCATAAATCTTTATTATTATAGCTGCAAGTTATCGTTGACAATCAATAATGGCAATGGATGTTGATTAATTAAGGGCATTTACTTGTTACTATCGATTGGTCATCGGCAGACGGCCAATTCCAACGTCAATTAACTGACAGCTATTGATTGATATAAACTGATTTCCGATCATCGATTTTCATAGATTGGTGGCAGCTGAGGCAGTTATTGAGAGTGTTTTTCATGAAATTTCTTCAGAGGTTTTTTCACAGGTTTATTCACTGGTGGAGTCTGTCGGATTATGCCGGCATAATTTTGAACATAACATCTGGAGTATGTCCGGAGCATCAGGCATAATGCTGCCAGCATAATACAAATATTTTTCCAGCATAATGCTGTTGTTCTGAAAACTGTTAAAAGTCAAAAGTACATGCAAATTTTTCCAGCAACTCCAGCTAGAATGTATTCAAAGTTGATAAAAGTGCAAATATTTTAGGAACTGGATGGTAAACTTGAAGGCCTGGCTACCTCTTTATGCCACGCTTCCAAGCTTTGTAACTTTTCGATTCGACTTTTTAAGTTTTTAACAACTTTTGCTCAGGAAATGTTTAATTGAATAATCATTGTGTGTAACATTTATTTTAAAAGTAAAATGAAGACTAGGAATATTTATTTAATAGGTACGGGGGTGAGGGTGTAAGAGTCATTTTAGTCTGGCATAATTTGAGCATAATACCAGGTGGCTTCATGGGTGAAGCTTGAAAGCATAATACTACTCTATTTTATGAGCATAATCCAACAGACTCTATTCGCAGGTTTTAAAGTGAAATGCCTTAATATTTCGATCCTATGTTTTTTCACAGCTTCTAAATTTTGTGATTTTTGGACAAAATTTAGTCACGAATAATAATGACCAGCAGTGTTCATAACAATGGAAAGGTGCATTAAGGCTTTTGATTACTCTTAAAATCAATTTGAATAACAAAAGCTATTCACCTTTGACCTTGCTTCTTCAAAAAACACAAGAGGGTTTAAGATGGTTTCAGCCGAACATTTGAGCAGTATAGGCAAAATAAAGATACCAAAAAAATCCTCATAGTATGGTAACATTTTGAATACAGTTAAGAAGAACTGATCAAGATTTAAGCTCTCAAACTGTCGACCCTGCGAGAGAAGAATTGAATTTAAAGTTCTCCATATTTTAACTGAATAGGGTCTCACACCAGTTCAAAACAAAATAGCCTACATGTTAACCATTTTTATGAGCAGCTGCTGACTTTGCATGAATCCCCACTCGTGCCCCACCCTCACGGGGCAGCTATATTTACTAAATGCTCTCAAACGCCCAACCTTCTTAGGCATGCTTTTGTTTCAAATCTCCTTCTATTCCCTTCTAATCCCCACCATGTCCTGGGGTGGGGACAGGTTGGGTTTTCGTTGGCTCATGCATTACGCATAAGAAATGGCTTCCCCATGGGCATAACAGCTATTTTCCCTGGAGAAAAATGGCTAGCATAACTGCAACAACATAACAACAACAAGAAGTATGACAACTACCCTTCATTCATGATGACAACTACTGAAACAATGTCAGTTTCCACAGCTATTGCTACTGCTGCTGAAAATTTCCTACCACAAACGAAGCATGAAAGTGTTTCTAGACTTTCTACGCACAGACTAGGTTATTGTGGTTGAATGTCGCATAGACCAACATCTCCTCAACTTAGAAGCTGGCCTCTATGCTCAAGAAGGAGTATCCTGGTGCGTTGCTGCAATTGCACATAATTGGAACTTATACATACCCACATATACAGTTAAAAAGCCACTTCAACAATTCAGTCATGCAGCTGGAAACGAGTTACCAGCCAGAATAAAATTCCTCAAGTTTGGTTTTGTTGATATAGCCACTGAGTCAAGGCGATGATGTAGAGATTTGTTTATGCTGTAAAATTTGGAGGCATTTCTCGTATTTGCATCAGAATTGTCACATTTTCACCATGTTGTTGTGCACACTTTTTGGCTCAGGCCCTGTTTTTCATTGTTTATGAACCAATAAGTAAGTTACTTAATTTCTCATGCAAATATGCATAAAATAATTGACCATGGAATAAATCCTATGGGACAAAATTAAATTCAATGTTCGACAGCGTCAGTAAAATCTACTGAAATCTTCTGAGAATTTTGGTCACCCATCATTCTGCCCTGATTAACTTAAGTATGTGATTACTGAACTACATCTGAGTGGGTTTTTTCAAGCGATAACATTGATTAGAAGCAAAAAAACTGTGTGCAAACTGTGAAACTCTCCCTTTAAGCTCTCAAGCTGACCCCGCAAGAGAAAATTGAAGTTTAAGTTCTTCATATTTTAACTAAATAGGATGTTTCAGGCCAGTTGAAAACAAAATAACCCACATGTTAACCATTTTTACAAGGTTTGACATCACCTGTCTCAAGAATGCTTGATAGTTCAATCGCGGGGGCACTTGGTGAAATGAATTAAAGTGAGATGTTTCAAATAGTAATCAAAATATTACCGTGCTATGGGTAGACTTTTAGTAAATAATTTTTGTGCTTATTGCTTGCACTTTGAGCAGAATCTGTCTTAAATTTCATACAGGCAGCCACTGACTTTGACATTGCAGACTTTGCACAAATCTCCACCTTTGCCCCATCCTCACGGGGCAGCTAAATTCACTAAACGCTCTCCAATGCCCTGCACCTTCTCGGGCATGATTTTGTATCAAATCCCCTACTATTCCCTTCATCATTCATCATTATGTTATTTAGCAAATTAGGTTACAAAAATTGGCAGCCAATGAGGCTGATGTGAACCTAGAATTAACTAAAATAAAATAATTTATAAAGTTTGGCTCCATGGTGTTGAAATAAACAACTGACTAAATCAAAAATAAATAAGGCATCATATCAATAAGATAGAATACATTAACTAATAAAATGTCAAGTTAGGCTAAAAACTTTAGTACAATTTCAATCCCACCTTGTCCTGGGGTGGGGGAGGACTCGGGGTTTTTATTGGCTCATGCATTGCACATCAAAAATAGCCTCCACATAGATATTACAGCCATTTTCCCTGGGGAAAAATGGCTAGCGTAACCACAACCATAGTTAGTAGAGGAGACTATGCCACTAACTATGCCACAACTAAATTTGTAACGGGCATACCAAATAACAACAAGAAGAACTATGACAACTACCTTTCATTCATGATTGACACTACTGACACAATGTCAGTTTCCACAGCTATTGCTACTGCTGCTGAAAATTTTCTACACCTACACCTCAAGGGAAGCATGAAAGTGTTTCTAGACCTTCTACGCACAAATTAGGTTATCGTGGTCGAACGTCGCGTGGACAAACGTCTCAACTTGGAAGCTGGCCTCTTTGTTCAAGAAGAAGCATCCTGATGGGTTGCTGCAATCGCACATAGTTGGAACTTACATACCCACGTGTACAGTTAAAAAGCCACTTCGACAATTCAGACATGCAGCTGGAAACGAGATACCAGCCAGAATGAAATTCCTCAAGTTTGGTTTTGTTGATATACCCGGAGTCAAGGAGATGATGCTGAGATCCGCTTATGCTGTAAAATGCAACTTTTAGTTTATCTTCTCCTAAAGGACCAGCAGCACGCACACAATAATTTTCAGGAAGTATATATGACTTTTTGTCTTCGCCAGGAGAGCTGTCAGGCTCAAATTCTACGGGCGTCTTTGTAATAAAGTGGTCGAAGGAAGGTATCCAAGAAGAGACGATGTAGAATTTGGAGGCATTTCTCATATTTGCATCAGAATTGTCACATTTTCGCCATGTTGTTATGTAGAATGCTTGATCGTGATCTGGGCCGCTGAGAGTAAAGCACAAGTAGCGCGCTGGTCTGTCGAACGTAGAACAAGATGGCGTGGGTCGAAAAATGATGCGAGGTGCCGTTATTGAGAGAGTGGGCTTCAAAAACATTGACACCACAGACAGAAGCACGAACACCACAACACAAGACACGAACCAACGCCATCCCCTGGTTGCGTCCCTCTCGTAGAAAACTGGGTAGAAAATAAAAAGCGCTATACAGAACGCCAGAGAACATGCTACTGGATACTGAAGGAAAGAATCTACAACCAATCCGACCTTATCGCCACTGAAGAGTGGCCTGAAGAAGTCCATTTTTGAAGACCTTTTTGAAGCCGGAATTGGTTCCGAACGTCTTCGTTTTTTGTGACAACACAGCGGGGGAATGCTGGAAGGGTATCCCATGAGCACCTGTGTCATCAATTGCGCTCTGAGTACAAGAAATTTTTTTATATTTTTTATATTTTAAAATCATGATTCCAGAGAAGGAAAACAATATTTTTGATTCAATCCCCAAAAAGTTTTGACAACCTTTACCGTAAAAGCTCTATTAATAAGCCCCCCGTCTATTAAGTGCCCCGTTTGGAAGTCGGTTTTTGTAATAAGACCCCCTCTCTAATAAGCCCCCCTCCCCCTTTTGGGACATGAAATTTTGTAATTAGTCCCCATATTTCATTTGCGAAATCACCTTCGTGTGGGTCAAACACGTAATACTGTTGGCTGCTCTTTATTAGATAATAAAATTTCACTGTAGCTGTTTGAGTTTTGTACCAAAACTGTTTTAAGACGAAAATTTGAAAAAAGCCCCCCCTCTCTATTAAGCCCCCCGTTAATGAGACCTTAAATTAAATAAGCCCCCCACTCCCCGGGGGAGCTTAGTAGAGCTTTTACAGTAAATCTGGAAGTACTTTTGTGTGGCTTTACTAGTAAGCCACTCTATGTCAGTATCCGCGAAATTTGCCCGTTTATCCGTTTGTTTGCAAATATTTGTTAGCTAACTCACATATTTGGTACTTGACCCTGAATATCTGCAGGAGCCCATCACTAGGAGCGTGCAACTGCCCGATATTCCTGTCACGGCGTTTTCACAGACCAATTTATTTTTAGAGTGAATTTCCCGCCAAAATCAGAATCATGACCAATCACAAGTCGCTGCGCGTGCCACAAGTTTATGCTTGTACAGAGCCTTTGTTTTCACTCATTAAAACTATTGTTTTGTGGCGCTCTCGTTGTCGTTGCTGTAATTGTTGCTCCTTTTCGCGGGAAAAGATGCTGTGACATAAGCTCAGTAT
>JAEMWC010000032.1:472500-597500 GCA_016490735.1 Pachyseris speciosa | reverse complement strand
GGACTGAGGGTGTTTCGTTTAATTCGACTTTCATTTGCTCTTTTAGGTCACATGAAAAGAGTACTGTTCTGAATTTGTCAGAATTTTTCTGGAAGAGTGCGTTCCTTGATCTTTTTTGCGAGAGTAGTGGGGGTATCACTCGTAAAGCTTCACTTTTAACGAGAATACGTGTCTACTGGAACGTTCTCGATTCGTAAGGTATTTTATTTGTTTCAGGAAAAAAAAAAGATAATGGCTGATGAAATTGGAAGGGCGAACGCCCAGTAACCTGTTCCAGGCCCGTGGTTAGTTGGGGGAGAACGAAAAAGCGGGTGAGTGAACACGCCAAACACCCATGTTCTGATAAACCCAGCAAGACTGGGAATAGCTAGACAATGTCACCTTGCATGCGCTGGTAGGGCAGAATTTTATCTTGCAGTGCTCTCAGCCCACTGGTCAAAACTCTTGTCTTTGCATTATTCATAACTGAAAATAATATATCTACATACAAATAAAAGCTAAAGTTTAATTCAATGTGGCGTGTAGTCAAACCATGAACGCCGGAACACCGGAACAGCCCAAGAAGCTGTCCAGTTTTTTTGCAGTTAGTTCCACTCCTGTTTGCTTGCAGTAAGCTTTTATTTGATGGAAAGGACAGGACAGTATGTATTTACTTATAGATTGAATATTTGTTCCGCTCTTCCGGGTTGTTCCAGGCTGTTCCGGTGTTTAGGGGTGTTCCAGTGTTCCTGGATTTAGTACATGCCTTTCAATCTTGGCCACTAGCTGACCTTAGAATCACAAGTTAGAGACCCCCCTCGCCATAAAAAAAGGCGGCCCCCTCCTTGAAAGTAGCAACAATTATTTCGGCAACTTTCAGAACAGGTGCCTCACTGTGTTTGTCATCTGAGGGCATTAGTGATTACGATGTAGCTATAACTTCGTAGGGGAGGCGCGGTGGCCTAATGGTTAGCACGCTGGACTCCGGATCGAGCGGTCCGGGTTCGAGCCCTGGCCGAGGTCATTGTGTTGTGTTCTTGGGTAAGACACTTTACTCTCACAGTGCCTCTCTCCGCCCAGGTGTATGAATGGGTACCGGACCTGAGAGTAACCCTGCGATGGACTAGCATTCCATCCGGAGGGAAGGGTAGAAATACTCCTAGTCGCTTCATGTTACGGAAACCGGAGATGAGCGCCGGCCTGATGGGTCACTAAGGTCGTACGCAGATTTTTACCTATAAATTCGTAGTCAATGACTATTTGATCTTATTTGTAAAGAGGATGCACGAAATTGGCAATAACATATTACTTTTAACTCACGTATGTTGTCTTCTTGAAGTGTCTTGCGAATTTAAAGTATTTAAGGCGTCTCAGTGGCGGGTTAACTCTATTTCTGATCGGGGCGGTTTTCCACCCGAAGAAGCGACGCTTGGCATCTAGACTTTCAATAACGTCCTTCGTTATTAATATTTCTGTATGAAAGACAAAAATTGAACATGATTATTAGAAGATCATTTGAACATTTAGTTTACATCAGGAACTAACCTGTGATGTTTGCTTTGTTTTGCCACTCCATAATCAATCCTAGAAGCAAAATTTAAGACTAGCCATTGCCTTGAAATCAACAAGAAACTCAAAAAAATCCCATCGTCATTTATCTGTAAGATCAAAAGGTATGGAGGCAGGGTGGTTAGAGCGCTGGACTTGCAATGCGGTGGCCCAGGGTTCAAGTCCCGCTCTAGCGCTGCCACGCTTGTGAAATAGCCAACTGGTCTGCCTCCTGCCGGTGGGGATTCTAAACCCGTTACGTTCATTTGAATTATTTCTTTCATGTACTTGCTCGGCCCGACTAGCCTTTGTCAGTTTGTGTGCCATAAATAGTGCCGAAGGTAAATAACGGTTATTTATTTTCATATTTTTATTCAAGTGAGAACGACCGACAAACTACAACATTCTTTTATTTACAAAGCATTGTGACCTACGAAAATACTTAACACAGTATAAATACCTAAAATAGCTTCCAGTAATTTATTTAACATTTTCATATCAACTGTTTACTGATTCCAAATATTTCATCCATTGCGATTATTTAGGATGAACAACCTTAACGACACCCCTTTTGGCCCTTAGCTTAAAAAATTAAGACTGCCTTCACCAAAATTCCCGTAACTTAATTTAAAATTTCATTTAGTCACTAGAAAATTTCTCGTCCGCTGGTTCTCTTCAAACCTTGGCTCTTTTCATTTTCATCACCCATGTTCATTTCTGAGCTATTGTTACATGAAGATGAACAATCTAAATCTGCTTTGCCTGTTCCAGGCCTTGAAAGAGCGAAGAAAACACAGCCGGGCTGGGGGAGGGAAAGGCGCCCCCTTCCCTCCCCTCCCCAAGTCCCACTTCTGAGAGCCTGTAACGTGCAAAAATCTACAGTGTTCTTGGTTTTTTCTCCCTGCTGTTTCCAAGTTATAACTTATTTAAGTCTTAACTTACTCGTTGTTCTTCCTCAACTATTCCTGAGCGTCAGCGGCGCTGCTAACAATTTGGTGTTTCATAGCGATAGCATTTTCTGCTTTACTATATTCAGTATATTCGCTTTTAACTGATCGACCGACTTGTTTCAAACCATAGCTCAGTTGTTCAAATAATGTAACATTACCACCAACTTTCTGTTTGCCCTAAAGTCAAGTATCTATCTACATGATGAGTAACAAATAATTCAGCAATGTCACAGACAAGCAGTGTTTCAGGATTTTTTTTTTTTAAAGTTCATTGCGAATAAGTTATCTTGAGCAACTGAACTACTTCATTCACATTCATTGAACTATTTCAACTAATCATTAAAACGTTTGACCTGTCAACAGGATGGCCGATTCCACCTGACTAACTGGGCTGACTAAAGGTTTCAAAACACTGGAAACTCTGTCATATCCCCTGCACACGGAAATGGGCCAGAATTTTATTCTGGAAGGCTTTGAAAAAGGTCAAACTACAAACTCAACTGGGAAATAGGGGAACGCTTTACTGGCCTAGGCCACTCTCAGCGATTCGACTTAAATAAAAAAGTAACAACTTACAAACATGTGCCATGACGCCGGCATAACTGGGAAGTCGACAGTTTCTCAGCTGTACACAATAACCTCTTTAGACAAGGTCACGAGATTCGTGATGTTTTTGTTGCAATAGGAATCACACCGGATAGCTATGCTTAAAAACGCCACAGTATAACGTTGGCAAACACATATGTTCATTTTCATTGCTTTCATAAACCCGTCTGCAAATGTTAAAAATGGTCAAACTTGTTATAATTTAACCAAATATAAATAACTTGATTTCTTTTCTTTTCTTTCTTATTTTCTTCTTCTTATTATTATTATTAGTTTTGAAAATAATACCAACAATAGTAGTAGCGAATAAACCTCATAAATGCAGCTTTCAACACTACGAAAATATTGTTTTGGTACTGAGCTGCTCAATTAAGCAAAGGGGCTTCCAGAATACAAAATTATCACAAAATTCCTATTTTCAGAACAAAACAAAAAGAAAAAGAGACTCAGATGCAGATGGAGAAGGAAACCGCTGTAGCTTGGCTGGATGAGTGTCTGGATGGAGTTACAAGATCCTGTACGCTGGAGCAACGGACACAACTGTTGGACACAATAACAGAAACAATTTTATTGTTTAGGAGAACGTTTTTTAGAATGTTTTATTTCCAGTGGACTCTAACAGGAACGCGTTTAGTTTTACATGCTATGGTATCCTCCCTGTTCTAATAAAAAAAAGCTAGTTCTTTTTACCGTGTTTCCTTTTGACAGGGTTAGCCCACATATTTTTCTACTACCCTTTACACAAGGCCTAAATGCTTTATTGGGTCACGATTCAGGCTGCGCCCTCATCAGCTATTTAACAATTAGTTATTCGCTCTCGATTCCTATCGCGTGATAGCTGATGAGGGCACAGCCCGAATCAGCTATCACGCATAGAAATCGAGAGCGAATAATCTATTTCTTTTAGTATAAATCTTCCAGTCGTTCAAAACTAAACACGTAAATTATCTAAATCCTCGTCGCAGACACTTCGAAAACGCGAAGAAGCGGCAGCCATTTCGTTGACAACCGCTACTCACTATCTAGTACAGAATAGATAGCGAGTAGCGCAGCCAATCAGAGAATGGAATTCCTGATAGGACGCTAGTAGATTTATACTAATATGCGATAGAAATCGAGAGTGAATAATCTAATTGTTTTAGTATAAATCTTCCAGTCGTTCAAAACTAAACACGTAAATTATCTAAATCCTCCTCAAAAACGCGAGGAAGCGGCAGCCATTTCATTGACAACCGCTACTCACTATCTAGTACAGAATAGATAGCGAGTAGCGTTGCCAATCAGAGAACGGAATTCGTGATAGCACGCTAGTAAATTTATACTAACATGCGATAGAAATCGAGAGCGAAAAATCTTTTTATTAACTAGAAAGAGTGTTTCATGAAATTTCCAAACACCTCAAGGACGGTCAAAGAAACTCAGCTGCGCCTCGTTTCTACAACCCACTTCTCAGTGTTTGCATATATGATGAAACACTTATTCTCGTGTTTGATACATTACACGTAAAACAAGTTAGTTATGCCAGGTACTACTTTTAACACCTGTCCACCTGTGGCTACCGGCTTTAACAAAAGAAAGCAAACTACAGACCTACTTTGCAGACAGTGGTTCTAAATGACAATAAACAAAATGACATAGCTCAGAGGGGACATGTCCTAAACGACAAGTATTTTACAGCAGATCCAGTTATCATGAAATCATTATAACTGAATGGGATTACAGCGATAACTGTCGTTATAATAATTTAATTGTGCTAACAACTCGTATTTCTGAAACGTTGAGACACTTCACGGAAAATAACAACTGTCACTTTGCAAAACGTCGTTTTGCAACACGCTTAAGACAACAACGTTGAAAAGTCCCCTCTCGCCTTTCCAATGTGACTGGGGAGGGTTGAGTGGGGGTCAGGATCAGTATAAAAATCCCTGTCTTAACAAGGTGCGTCTCAAGTGCTTTCGCGACTGCTTGTAGCTGAACATGATTCATGTACACTGTACTTGTTACCCTGTGTTGCTACAGCATCCCACTCACCATGTTAATGCATCATTTTCAGTATTTGGACTTAAGTCTGTTGTTTTCCTCCTTTAGACGCTCAATTTCTCTCACTAATGCTTCATTCACGGAATATTTCTCTATAATCCCTTTGAGTTCATTCTGTTTGAAAACAAGTGGAAACATGGAAAAACAAATAAGATATGGTCATTCAATACTGTCACACCCATACTCGTAAAACAATTTTCCGATTTCTCCCAACAGTAATCGAACCTGTGACCTCCCGACTACTCATTCGGATGTTCTACCACTGAGCTACAGTAGACTCGTGCGAGCTTAGGCCATTAAACCGAACCTATGACCCTCCCATTACTAGTCTGGATGCTCAAACACTGAGCTACAGTAGACTCGTGGGAGCTTAGACCTTTAAATAATAAAGAAATCGAAAACGCACTGAGTGCATTGTTGAGTTATATTAGCACAAAGGAATTTTTAAGAACACGAGTTGTGGGCGAGTGCTTCTCGCACTTCTCAAGTGTTCCTAAAAATTCCCAAGTGCTTATATTACTCAACAATGCACGAGGAACAAGTTTTTTATTTCTTTCACAAAATGTCCCACACACTTACGCGAGTTTTTATACCGGAAGTCAGCTGATGAAATTTGACGACACTCCAACCCCCACATTTTGCTTTTATGTTCAAAATAATGCCAAATATGGATTGAATCACATATATTTTATTATTTTTACTTTATTTTGATTATAAAATGTCCAGAGATTTGGGCACACACGTGTGACGTAGCCTGTGTGTATTATAATTCCACAATGCACGCGCGTAACGTGAGTTGCGTGCATATGTTGAGATATAATGCATTCAATTCCAGCAATCATCGCGCGTGTAATTTTGAGCATTTTAAAAAGTTAACACAGATAAACTATGGTCTGAACAAGAGGTGATGACTAAACTGTCAGAAACTCTGGCATGAATTTGTAACAGACTAACGACTACAATAAGAAAACGTTTATTCCAAGAAATAGATATTACTCACCTGTTGAATTTGGAATTGTCTGAGCATCTCAACTTGTACATTAACAATCTCCCTGTGTATTGCAACCCTAAAAACAAGTATAAAGTACAGTTGAAGGGTGTTCCCCAACACAGGCGTATATCGCTCTACTCTGGCATATTCGTTCTTATAAATTAGTCTATTTGAAGTGTCACCGTGCCAATACTGTTACACGTTGTTCTTGTTAACTTTTTTTCTTCTGAATATTTCTTTCTTTTGGTTTTCTTTGTTATTTTTATTGGGGTTCCAGGGAATGGGTATCAATTTCTTAGGGGAATAGTTAGGTGGTGGGTTTACTTAGCAGGGGACCTACTAGTATTCTATTGTATGCCCACCTGCCTCTGGGCGAATTTTGTAAATAAATAAATAAATAAATAAATAAATAAATAAATAAATAGACTGGAAATGGTGTCAGAAATGAAGTTCTGCACTTACTTTGCGATTAGAAAGCTAGGATCCAAAGGATTTGCTTATGAAGTTTCCCAACAATTCAAGAAACAGAAACAAAAGGATATGATGCACGGTTGATTTCTTTTGTTTTGAGTTTCCCTGCTACCAGAGGCCTCTTTTCCTTGTATTCAGTGAGCGGGAGAAAAGACACCTGCCACAGGTCAAAGCGGTCTGTGTTGAGCATGCGACGTGGTTTCTTAGCGACCGAAGAATCACGTGATACTTTTAGCACATGATCAGATGACACATTTCAAACAACAATACAAGGAGCATGTGTTTTAAAACCTACGTCCACGACTGCCGCAGGCGGCTCATTCAAAGACCGTTTTGACCCATGGTAGAGGTCTCTTTTCTCTCTGCATGCTGAATACAAAGAAAAGAGGCCTCTGCTAGGCCCAAATCACTACTAGGATGATCTAGTAATAGGTTTTAAAACGCTTACTGTATCTATTTTATTTAGCTGTATATATTTGTATTTAGCTACTTATTTATTCATATCTTATTCGTATTTTAACTGTTATCTCTTCTGCTACTATGATCAAATTTTTAAACCTTGAATTTTTAGGTTTATCCCATAGAACTCCAGGAGAGATTATCTGCATTGATTCCGGGGATATTTAAGTTTGAAAATGTGTAAAATATGCAAATGAGATGACTGATGATGTCACAGTCTCAACCCAATACATTATATCAAGTATACAAATAGAGCTATCTCAGTCAATTTGCAGCAGAGACCATTGAAACTTGGTAGGCTGATAGTTGTACAGGCAACACACCTATGGCTATAAAAAAAATCGGTTACCATGGCAACTCACGTTTTTTCCCAGTTCCCTCCAACCTGATTTCAATATTTTAGTGATTTTCAGCTCTAACTGATTTTCAAACTCTACTCTACCTACCAAGCATATAAATTTTAAATGCTTGCTGGATTATGCAGATGAGGCACCATTGGCAAATATCAAAACAGAATGCCAAATATGGCCAGCAAAGCACTTAACACCAGGGAGGTCTGGAACCTAGTATGTTGCCATGGTAACAAAACAGGTAAGCTCATACTGTGGAGCACACCTAGTAGAATCTTACTGCAAAGAATCAAGTACTTCTGATACAAATTGGCTGAGATATCTTTTTTCATCATATTTGATCAAAATTCGGTTTTAAGTATATGACATCACTTGGCTAATTTATGTATTTTAAAAACTTAAATATCCCCGGGACAAAAAGAAATATTTGAAAATAGTAAACAGTGTAGCGATTACATCATTGACACGTGATTTAATGATTTACTACCAATGTAACATGATCATCCATAAAAGAGATTACAGTGAATTACACCTGAGAGTGAATGCGTGTACTTGCCTTCCTTCGTCTTACCCGATCACTACAAACAGTAGTCTTCTTCTCGTACAGATTACTTGTCTATATTTTAAAATGGCTTAGATAGGAAAGCTGTGAATTTTGCCATAGTAGTACTAAGTAGATGTAGATGTAGATGTAATGCTAGCTAGTAATGTAGCATTAGTAGGGTGACTATTTAGCTTGTAAGTCATGTTGTGAAATAAAAGATTGTTAAATTAAAAAAAACTACTGGGATAATCAGACTTGCTGGAGGTATAGAGAAAGCTGTCAGAAACTGCCATAGTGAGAACCTCATCTGTGGGCTGAAAAGCAGGGATTGAGTCAAAAATTGGCTTTGGTGATGCTGTTATCATGAATACATACAGAAGACAGCTGAAGTTAGTAGTGACATGACAAAGAATCAAGTACACATTTAGGGAATTAGTAAATATAAATGGCTAGCCTGTGGAAAATTCCATGGGAAATGAGCCTTAACTGTCTTGAAATCAAACACCATCTTCAGTTGAATAAATGCTTTGCAAACTTATGTGCCATAAGTTTTTATTGTAGATTAGAACAGTTCTCAATTGAACATTGAAAGGAAATTGCATTTTCTTTGGTTTGCATTGCTTCACTCTGTGATTGGACCCCGTGCAAAATTATCATTACTTCAGCTTTATTGGTTTTTATATAATAATCAGTGCAAATGGGACATGTGACCCATGGGAGGCGCAACCCCAGGCAAAGTGAAATCTAATAAAATAACAATAAAAAGAAACTAATGAAATTACGAAAAATTACGAGTGGTGACACAGGCAGTTACAAGAGAGCAACCAGGCCTGTGCATGGTACATCTATATCAAAAGTGGTGTCCAATAAGCTAAAATAGGTAGCACACAAAAAATTCTTTAAGATACTCAGGCTAGAGAATTTGTCAGGGGAGGCTAGTTTGCAAGTAGTATTCCAGGGTTTTACAAGTCTGTTGAAGAAAGAAGCCCAAAAAACTAATGGTTACTACTGGCCTACATAAGAGCACTTCCAGTGAACAGAATAAAAACAATTACAATGGAACTATCAGTAAATATATTTAAAAATAAATAATTACAAATTATAACTTCTCCAATATAAATTTTAATTTTTTAAAATAATGACATGTAGCACTTGATAATAATATATATGGGTTAAATTGGCTAAGCGTGAGGTCAAGATGGCGGGATATTAGCCAAGTTCTTTTTTTGCATGTTTATGGACCGAGACGAAGTCTTGGTCCATAAACACGCAAAAAAAGTACGAGGCCAATATCCCGCCATCTTAACCGAACAAGCTTGGTCAATAAAGGATTTATTATATGACTTAAAGGATGCTATAAAGAGACAGTAAAACGCGGGACGAACGGGCTATCCCGAGAGGTCAAGATGGCTCCATCTTGACCTCACGGGTAGCCAATCAAAAGAGGAGAATTGATTCATCTTGACCACTGAAAGAGCCAGTCATATGATAAAGAGTAATATTCAATCGAGTGTTGTGTTTGTATTCACTTAGGTTTTTGCATCAAAACTTTTGGGACTTTTTCAACCAGCGAGAAGCAAAACTGAAATCAATCACAACTTGCTTCTATGAACATTTCATTGCTTAATGCAGATACCATGTATCTGCTTTGAATCCTGAGTGGATAGTTGCACAGTTTACATCTGTTGTAACTGGCCAAATAATTACTTTGATGTTGGTTGTACAATGCTCAGTTGAAAAGCCCAGCCAGGGAAAAGTTTGAATGATTAAAAACAACTCAAAGGTACATTCCACTCTGCCATACATCTGTTCAGTTAAAGATTATGCGTGACACAAAAAGCTTGTAAAAAAAATAAAAAACACCCTTGCTCTAGCCTTACGTACCCCTAGGTCTGTTTCTACTGTGATCTACAATGGAGCAGAGACATAACAGAGTGGAATCCATGTTAAGTTGTTTAAAAATCCAAACTAACCCAAGGCTGTTGGTACTTCCTAAATGAGCCACGTGTTTCATACCTAAATTCGTCCAGTGATTCATCAATCAAGTTTTTAATGAACTGTACTTGAAATGGCAACATTCCTGCATTACCCACAGCACCAGCCGCATCAGGAGCACATTCAGCAGAGGTTGCCATGCCAACTGCTCCGCTTGGTAAAGGATCTGTGCAGAGTTTCAGACTGTCAAATATTAAGCTTTGCAAGGGTGACACTGAAACAGGATATCACTACTGTGAGATTAAAAACTTTTCACTCCCAGGAAGGGCTGCTATTAAGTTTTGAGCCACATTTTATGCGTAACAATTAGATTACGAGCTCAATATTTCCATCGCTTGATAGCTGAATAGGGTACAGCCTGAATCAGCTATCATGCATAGAAATCAAGAGCAAATAACCTCATTGTTTTTAAAATACAGTAAATTAGTATAAATCTGCTTGTGAAAGAAGTGGTCCTTGCTTTGTTGACAGTTGTCCACTACTCACTATCTATCACAGACCAAATAGCGAGTCAGTAGCATAGGCAATGAGAGAATGGCATTTGTGATAACATGTTAGTAGATTTATATTAATGAGCAATACATCCACAACAAATGTTTGGATCTGTGAGTAGAATGAACCAAAAAAGCCAAAATCACTAGAAAACATTGAGGTCCCACTGAGGGAATTCAGCCATGAACCAATGGCCACACATAACAAAATGGGTATAAGCCTCACAACTAGTTACAACCACTGTAAGTTCATCTTAACTAAAGTTTACATGCTTGCTGTTCAGTAACAGCTTAAATATTATGTAGCTACATTAATAGTTATAAACGTTATTGACAGTTCTGATGGTACACAGTAAGATTTTAATTCAACACAAAAGGTAATGGATAAGTTACAAAGAAGTGATTGAGGACTTCAGATATTATTATCACTTGTGACAGGAGACCTGTTCAGTGTTGTTGCAACAAATGGCTAATGCTCTCTTCATGAACAAACTGTTCAAACAAGTGAACAATCATGGGTTTACATTAGTAAGGTTTTCTTTGTTAAATATAAGCCATTGTTTTCTGTATGTTCTTGCTTAGAATGCTTTGTTTCCTTTGTTCTATGTCATTCATGAGTTTCACAGGTTGTTACCCCTAGGTAGAGCCACTATCATTGCCACTGTCCTATGGACAAGTGTCTGAGTCCACAGAAAAGTGTTCCAAATTAAATGTTCTCACTGATGGTATTGCACAGCTCCTTTGAGTCTGTTTTTCTTTTTCTTTTTTCTTTCCAATTATCTGAAAAGAACTCCGAAACAAAACTTTATTACAAGTAGTTAATGAGCTGCTTTTGCTTAATTCTCAAACACAAACACTTTCCAGGGACAGTAAGTTTTAGGATGGAGAAATACACATACTGTTACACCACAGCATGAAAGGCCAGCTTTATCAGATCGTTTTGATACAAAACAAAAGTGTAGCGCAGAAATCCCAGGAAAACCTGACACTCAGCAGTTAATGTGAACCATTGGAGTTATTGCATCTAACAACCCAATGCTGTTTCTAACCTTTACTTGATTCTCTTCCATCTGTGAACTGGCCACCTGGTCCTGTTCCATTTGATGGCTCCTGATCGGCAAGGGTGATCCAAGTGGTGCTATAATTATAGAATATGACAGAGTCATTGTAAACATAATAGTAAATTAAATTCCAATCATCCTTCTTGATTTTAACTCAGTGGTTACAACCTTTCAAATCCCCAGCTGTCTACGATCTTTCCAGACGCTTCTTCCATCTCTCTCCAAAAAGGGAAACTACTTTGCTGGACACCATGAACACCCCTGTTTACGTAAAGGATTATTCTCCTAAGTTTCTGAGGTGGACACTTGCATAATCAAATCAAATGTTTAGATACTTTAGCAAATAATTACACCGTGTAGGGTGAAATATTTCCTTTTTCCTTTTTAGTTCACTTTAATTTATTACTTGTAAACTTTTTCATGGGTAATAAAGTTGTAATTGTTGTTGTTTTGTCTCTGTGTTTCCTTTGCCTTTATTTTGGACTTACCTTTCAAAATAACTTCCACTGTTGAAAATAAACTGCCTGCTTTTGGTCTGATTCAGTTTTTTAGTACACTGGTTTAAGAGAGCTGAATAGGTCTTTTTAACGTCTCTTTCTGGGTCACAGGTTCAATGACTTCAAGGAGCTAATACAGTAAAAACCCACAACTAAGAACCTACATTTTTGGGAAGTAGCCTAAACAGGTTGTTCTTATATAAATGGTAGTTAACACAATAATATTTTAGGCTACTTACTAGGTTCTTAAAAAAGGTTCTTAATTCTGGAGAAAAGCAAATAAAACTCAGCTGCAAAACAAGATGGTTATTGGCCTATTTTCTATTAAAAAACTCATTTTTACAGTAATGAGAATCTGCTTTTTTCTTCAAATAGGATTCTTGCACTGCAGCTGTAATGTACTAAATAAATATGATTTTAGAAAATAATAACCTGTTTTCAATTTTTAGGCTAAATAGGTTCTTGTTTATAGGGGGTATAAAATCCAAATTCTAGGCTAACAGGTTCTTAATTTTCAGGTTCTTAGTTGCAGGTTTTTACTGTCAGTAGCACAATAGCATCTAAAGCACAAACTCTCAACTGCGCGAACAGTGCTTCAAAGTCAACACTTGTATTTAGGGTGAGATGGAATGCTGTTACAAATGCCTTAATTGCAATGCTAAAAAGTTACCAGTGGGTTGAGCTATAGAAAGTGATTCACTTTTAGAGCAGTTTTCAATTGAGTGTCATAAAACCAAAACCAAAGCAATTACTCCAGCCAATCACAACAGACCAAAACAGTGCAACAAACCAATCAGAATTTGAATTACACGTAACCGACACAAAGTGCGGGAAAATACATGCGTACAAGTCACAATCAATAATAATTGGTTTTGCTTGTCATTGGTTGAGAAAGTGGCGCAAGTTTCGCTGGCCAATCACAGAGCGAAGCAATGCAAAGCCAAAGCAAAACCATAATAAATTACTTTCAACACTCAATTGAAAGCCTCTCTAATGTACCAGTAGCCTCCAAATGTTACTTACATATGACCCTTGTGATGTCCTAGAGCCTTCTGTGTGGGGTAAAAAACACTGAAGGCTTGTCTGTCATCTCCATTTGTATCCATACCATGTGAATTCACTGACGATTGATCCCCTGTAGACTGGTGCCTGGTAGCACCTGGTACCAGGCTTCCACTACTGGTCACATCAGGTGCAGGTTTGTTATTTGTAACAAGCTTGGTATCTGAGTAGGATTTTGACATACCCTCATGTGCACGATCCTTAGAAGAGCTAAACTCTGTCAAAGATCTTGACGATGCTCTTGCATTTTGCCAGGAAGAGGGAGTTGTTGCAGTTGCTGTTGTTATACCCAGTGTCCTTGGTGAATCAGATGCACTGGTATTTGCTGCTGGCACTCCAGCTGCAGGATGCAGGGACTGGCTACTGGTAACTGCAGACGCATTGCTGCCAATTGGAGAGAATACTCCTGAACCTTTTGAAGGAAAAGAAAAAAGCCACTTATACTAAACATTTCCCTTGGTATAGTATTCCATTTATAAAGAAAAGTATTTAAAGATGCTTGATGGAATGATTACAAGTGGCTGAATCTATAACAGAATAAATCAATAAAAAAAACATCCAAATAATAAATGATATTGACAGATTTTGAGAGAACAGAAATACTGATTTTTTTCCTAAAAAAATATAGTTAAAAGGCTTTCACGTGTAAAAAGAAAAAGTCCATTATTTGTGAACAGCAATATCTCCCATTGCAAACTGAATGGGTAGAAGCATGCAATGAAGAAACTGATTTTAGCTCCCATTTTAGCTCCCAAAAAAGCAAAGGAAAGTAGGCTTGTGAATGTCTATCAAAAAAATCATTGTAAAAAATCAGTCAGCAAGAAACAGTAGAAGCAAAATGATAATGGCATTGAATGGGAATACATACCTCTTACTAACTGAGTTCAAAGTCTGTACTGTAAGTTACGGACCAAGTTTTACCCCATTGATTTATGGCCCAAGTGCAAAGTGCCATAAATTAATGGGAAGAAACGAGGATCCGTAACTTACAGTATGGACCGAGAAAACAAGGTTAGTAAGATATTTATTATATCTCTGAGGTTAATCTGGCTCACAGAAAGGAAAAACTAGTTGAAGTCAAGCGAGCAGTACCATAGAATATGGCCTGCAAAATTGACCAATCACAGCGCGCATACTAAGTGAGAGATATAATGAAAGGGTATAATATCATTATGCAAATAGAGTGTCAATAAACAGAGAATGCCATCTGGTCTTCCCCAATAATGTACTTTAAACACTTTGACACAAAAAACATCCTTCATTGTGTTTAGGGGTCTTATGCAACTGGTTCAATCTACTCATGGGATTGACACACTCTATAATTTAATATGAAAGGAAAAAAAAAACAACCTCATTGCTCAAGTTTTCTTTTTAAAACTGCCTTAAACATTTCCAAAATTAAAAAGATAATACTAAAGAAATTGACCTGTGTAATGCCTGTAATTGAAAAGATAAACTAATTAAGAAATTGACCTGTGTAATGTCTGTGGTACACTGCAGTTGATCTATGTCGACTCATGCTTGTCTTGATTTCATAGTAGCTTTTCAAAATGGCACTTTGAATTAACTGTTCCTACTTCATGGCAATTTAATGTTTTGTTGAGTCTGGCATATCAAGTAATGATTGGCTGGTATTTATATAAACAAATCAAAAGAATGCCATACTGAAAAAATCTTTCTGGTACTTAAAAGTTTAGTGATGCTATATCATTATATAGAATTTTACAGCACTGTCCTGTCAAACAGTGTTAGGAGATGACTGTGTTTGTCAATGAAAAATGTTGAAATCAAGGAATTAGAAAAAAAAAACTAACCAAATAATAATAACAATAAAACTGGCAATTAGTAAACTTAGATCATAACACCTAAAATCAACAATCTCTTCATTTTTCTGTTTTTACACAAAATTAAACATTACATATAACAGAAACGTTTTGCTCCACCCTCATATCACTGACCAATCATTTATTTTATTGGGCAATCATCATTGTGTACAGCATAGAAACATTTTCAGCTCCTGATATAAACAATCATTGATAAATTACTGAAAACATAGCTATTTCATTTGGAATTAGCCTGTGCATTATTTTCAGAGCATATGGGATATTAAAATATTTTGAAAAACTCCCAAATTTGACTCATCTACCTGCTCCTCCTCCAGAGTTCTAAATCTAAACAATCAGCTTACACCAACCACTTTTCACATTAATGCTGTGGTCTCATATCTCCAACTTTTACATTGTCTGGTTGAATTGAAAATTAGCTAAACAAAGTTCTGAAAATATGTTCATTCAGTTTAATTTTTGCATCACCACCTACAATCATAGTAACATTTGGCTAACAAGAAAAAATGTTGCACTTTAGAAAGACGACAAATGAGTTCCAACAGAAGTAAAGGATTATACTTTCTTCAAAAACCAGACCTGGCTTTGCAGATTAACATTCCTTTCACACTGTTTAGTACTACACTTGATTAAATTTAAATGAAGATTATAATTAACATTTCATCTCTTAAACTTGTCTTTGATTGAGTAACATCAAATAAAACAGCATGTACAATATAAAACAAAATGAAATAATTAATTTATAATTCCAAAGGTACCCTGTACTTAACACTGAGGAATCTATTATGAAAGGTCTCTCTTTCTGATGGTATGAAATCTCTTTCTGATTGGTATGAAATCTCTCTTTCTGATTGGTATGAAATCTCTCTTTCTGATTGGTATGAAATCTCTTTCTGATTGGTATGAAATCTCTCTTTCTGATTGGTATGAAATCTCTCTTTCTGATTGGTATGAAATCTCTCTTTTTGATTGGTATGAAATCTCTCTTCTCTGATTGGTATGAAATCTCTCTTTCTGATTGGTATGAAATCTCTCTTTCTGATGGTATGAAATCTCTCTTTCTGATTGGTATGAAATCTCTCTTTCTGGTTGGTATGAAATCTCTCTTTCTGATTGGTATGAAATCTCTCTTTCTGATGGTATGAAATCTCTCTTTTGATGGTATGAAATCTCTCTTTCTGATTGGTATGAAATCTCTCTTTCTGATTGGTATGAAATCTCAACCTATAAAAAACCACTTTATTTAATAGTGAAACTTTAGTAAAACTTATTTAAGACAGAGCAGCAGACGGTTATAATACAGAGTTCAATAGTAATAAAATCATAATAAATCACAATAAATACATCAAAACAGGCAATCAGACAAATACAAATGTTATAGTCCATCTCAGCTACAATAATACTGCAGTCCGTGGTACAACCAACTGTGGCTTACCAAAACCAGTTATATGGCATGGATTATAAAACAGTAAGGTAACCAGACATATTACCACTGTAGTTCCTTTATTTATTTATTTTATTTTTATTTATTTATTTATTTATTTATTTATTTAATCTCATTAGCTGCACAAACTGTGCAACTTACTCTGACAATGCACAGAATATTTATGAGAAGAGTATTTACATTCTAAATTATTTTATTCTGAACTTATTCAATACACTATATGTTCAGTGCATTGCTAATTGCACATGTGATTGAAATCATATGAACTTCTTGCACATTTTTGAATACATTTGGACTTGTTTGATCTTCAGAGATGGAAAATGTGTAATTTTGTGTCCAAGTTTTCATCATGGATCATATAGAACTTCAGGAACTGATACACCAGGGAGATAAATTTAGTATGCTATATTGTGAATGTGACAGCAGCAAAATTGCAAAAACAACTTCACACAGAAGATCAGACACTTCAAAATCTAAGTTTCACAGTTTTACTCCTATGGAAGCCAATAATTCTCAACGAGTCTTGATATTGGGACATCTGCTTCTGTCAAATCAGAGAAAAGTTTATCCCTTCACTAAGTAATAAAATCATTCACTTTACTGCACTTCCCAATAAGAAAACTTGGACACAAACATTGCTTTTTTCAGTTCTAACTTAAGCAGTCTAAAATATCACAGTAAATCACGATCCACCTATAAAATGCCAGACAATCATGATGCAATTCCATCATCCACCAAGTTCCCAGTCAAATTTGTAAAATAGACTCTCAAAATTCAGAGGTTTGAAACTTGAAAATGAAACACCTAACCCAAAACTTTGGCTTGTGAATTTATTCATAGGAAAATGTCCTGCGCGACCTTAACAACAGTACTTTTTAATGCAATGGAATTAAAGATATGTAATGTACTAGTTCAGATTGATCTACAATATTATTTAACAACAGGTTCTTACCATCTGGTGGATTGTTTTCTTTGAAGTTGCTAGTTCCAGTCACTGTAATTTGCTTGTTGTGAGCCACAGGTGTTTTTACTGAAGATAAAAAAACAATTCAAATCGATGAAGATATGATTAATTTTATCTAAAATCTGCAAGTTATACAGTTGATAATTGTTGACTTCACACTAGAAGTACCACTGTAGTTCCTTTATTTATTTATTTATTTATTTATTTATTTATTTATTTATTTAATCTCATTAGCTGCACAAACTGTGCAACTTACTCTGACAATGCACAGAAT
Organism: Pachyseris speciosa; assembly: GCA_016490735.1. Classification (NCBI taxonomy): domain Eukaryota; kingdom Metazoa; phylum Cnidaria; class Anthozoa; order Scleractinia; family Pachyseridae; genus Pachyseris; species Pachyseris speciosa. Next base: position 579,930 of record JAEMWC010000032.1, on the reverse strand, counting down.
ATTTATGAGAAGAGTATTTACATTCTAAATTATTTTATTCTGAACTTATTCAATACACTATATGTTCAGTGCATTGCTAATTGCACATGTGATTGAAAATCATATGAACTTCTTGCACATTTTTGAATACATTAGTGGACTTGTTTGATCTTCAGAGATGGAAAATGTGTAATTTTGTGTCCAAGTTTTCATCATGGATCATATAGAACTTCAGGAACTGATACACCAGGGAGATAAATTTTCGTATGCTATATTTTGAATGTGACAGCAGCAAAATTGCAATAAACAACTTCACACAGAAGATCAGACACTTCAAAATCTAAGTTTCACAGTTTTACTCCTATGGAAGCCAATAATTCTCAACGAGTCTTGATATTGGGACATCTGCTTCTGGCAAATCAGAGAAAAGTTTATCCCTTCACTAAGTAATAAAATCATTCACTTTACTGCACTTCCCAATAAGAAAACTTGGACACAAACATTGCTTTTTTCAGTTCTAACTTAAGCAGTCTAAAATATCACAGTAAATCACGATCCACCTATAAAATGCCAGACAATCATGATGCAATTCCATCATCCACCAGTTCCCAGTCAAATTTGTAAAATAGACTCTCAAAATTCAGAGGTTTGAAACTTGAAAATGAAACACCTAACCCAAAACTTTGGCTTGTGAATTTATTCATAGGAAAATGTCCTGCGCGACCTTAACAACAGTACTTTTTAATGCAATGGAATTAAAGATATGTAATGTACTAGTTCAGATTGATCTACAATATTATTTAACAACAGGTTCTTACCATCTGGTGGATTGTTTTTCTTTGAAGTTGCTAGTTCCAGTCACTGTAATTTGCTTGTTGTGAGCCACAGGTGTTTTTACTGAAGATAAAAAAACAATTCAAATCGATGAAGATATGATTAATTTTATCTAAAATCTGCAAGTTATACAGTTGATAATTGTTGACTTCACACTAGAAGTTAAGTTTAGTCTCAAGTAAGCACTTGGCTCAAGTGCACTTGAAAATCTCAAGTCACACTTTAAAAAACTTGGCTTCACACCTAACGACAAAGTATATTACTTGAAGCACAGACTGTCGATCATCTTTCGCGGTAAAATCCGTCCCGCATATCACAAATGCGATTCCTCGCCAGTAAAATCATGAGGCCTTCACAGAGGAATTGAGCCTTTTGCAGTTCCTATATATTTTTCACTATTTTAACTCAAATTGTACTTATTAACGGAGTTGTTGTGGTGCAAAAAAATGAACAGTTGCTGGTTTGCATTAATTGCATTTGGTGTCAGATGAATTGAAAAGCGATGGTATAGGCTGTCTTTGTAAATGTAATTCAAATGAGGGTTTTAGTTCAATCATTTGTATCGACTATTCTTTCCTTTCTATGTATTCTTACATAGAATAAATGTTTCATATAGTTCTCCAAACTCCAGCCATCCATTTTGAGTTTTTCCATCGATCTCAGCAGGCAAGTTGTTTATCCGTCGGTTCATCAGAATCGTGGCACTGCTGCACATCACTTTCAGTTGGCTTCAATTTCCTATTGGTCAAGTGTGTTCTCAAGTGTGGTGTAGATCATACTTGGCGGCGAACTTCGGCTTCTTTGAACTACGAACGTCTCCATGGTCACTAAGTCAAGTTCAAGTAAGTACAGTTCACCCCTTCACACTCAAAGTATGTTCCAAGTGCACTTAGATTATACTTACAAGCTCTAGTGTGAAGCGACAAGTGTTAATTTTTTGACAATAGTGCTTAACTTTTGAATGCTCACAAGACTCATTAGCACCACAGCAAACAGGATTCTCTTTTACCCTCCAACATGTTCCACCACTGAACAGAATAGAGCCTGGATCTTTTACATTCAGCAGCATTCAGTATTTTGAGTGGTGTATTTTCAGCATGTGAAATATACTTTAATAATAATTTATACAATAATATATATTGATAATAATCTTCATTCCTCCCAAGATAAAAGACATATCTTAAGTTGCATTTACAAATGTTAAGTCTAAATATTAAAAAACAAAAAACAAACAAACAAACAAATAAACAACTAAAGATCACAATTATTTAAAAATAAGCCTTTTCACAAGTACCCCGGTACATTCTTAAATCTATTAGAATTTATTTGCAGGTGATGTGCTAATCTGATCCTAAGATGATACTATGTTTGTTTCTTCTTCAGAATGATATTACTAAACGGGCAGTTGGCTCAACCAAACCATAGTTAATATAGGGAAATTGGTTATGAAGCCCAGGAAACAACAAAGGAGCAAAACAAAAAGGCCAAGATTTATGTTGCAAGGTCCACGACTGTGCACATCTTTTGTTTTGCACTCATGTACTATGCATGAATTACATAATCGTAATGTTTCTATTGGTTAGTTGCATGAGCATGCGTAACACCTATTGTTAATTTGTGCATGGTCAACCCCCAAAACAGAAACAACAAAAAAAACATATAACAAAGAAATTTTGTATGGCCATAAAATCGGAGTCTACAGCACCATTGACAGACAGGCCATAAGTGAAATTTGGTAGGACCAAGAAACTAAATAGGTGGTCTACTTCACTTCTTTCTGAACAGCAGTCATGCCAGAATGACCAGGATAGGCAGGGTTGTGTGCCAGCAGCACCCAGTGGCCCCTGCCAACTTACATTTGCCTTTGGGCAACAAGGAAATCTTAGTTTTTGCCCAAAATTCTATGCTGAGCACCATGAATTTCAAAGGTTCAGAGTTTTGGGCTCTCATATATTTTTCTTATAGCAGTGTCAGCTTTGATAGGTATCAGCTTATGTGAGGTGTCTACTCACTTGATGTTCTAGATGTACATGTTGGGTTTCCGTAGAGAAATTGCCGGGACTTACAGGACTTACAGGAGATTCAATTGTGTGGTTAAATTTACAGCCTTAAAACATGCCTTACATCTAAGCATATCTACTAGTCAATATATGTTCTAGGTCAAAATGAAATTCCTTTGTCTTCTTTAGAACTTATTATTACCAGTATTCATGATTCACAGAAAATTAGGGTTAGGAAAGAAAGGAATTTCATACTATTGTTTTCTTCCACTGTGTTTGGTTTATTGCATAGTTCTGGGCCCAGTTGTTTGAAGGACAATTACGCTAATCCCCTGTTAGTTTCAATTTTGCATTAAGTGGAATTTTATCTTTTGTCTTAAAAATCAACTACATCAGAATCATTAAGGCCTTATAAAATCCAATGGGAGTCCACGGCTGGGTTCGATTGATTTTTTTTTTCTTAAACAGAATTGAATTAAATTCTCTACCCAGACCTGTGTGCTCTACGTGAAGGGAATTTCTCAGATACATTGTATTCAGATTTTTATCTTTGGTAGCTGCTTTGAGATACATGTAGATTGGAGTAATTCAATTTTGAGCAAACGTTTCTTTTCAGAAGACTTTTAGTTAGCATCACAGATGCTTTGTGACTCTCACAGTTAAGCATTTTTAAAATTCCCCCACAAAAACAAATGTCTTGGTGGCATCATCAATAAGAGTGTTGGCTAATGTAATCCAAATCCAGTGGCCACGAGTTTGAACCCTGCCAATGACAAAGACTGTCTATCTTTCTTTCTTATACTCTAGCATTATTATTTGGCCAAGCAAGAACCAGAAGTTCAAGGTAAGTGACCAACAAGACAACAACAACAACAAAAAACCACAAAAACGAAAAGGGGATTCCTAGAAGTGGGTCATCACCATAATTAACTATAAAAGTCAACATCCACATAACATACTTTCTCTGAGAGGTGAAAAAATGTCCTCCTCCTCATCTTTCACTCCATTTTGTTTGACTGATGGTGTTTGTATGACATGTTCAGACTTGGCTGATGGTGAAGCAGGAGGGTTAGCTGATTCCACTTGCTGCTCTGACAGCTTCCGTGCTTTTGTAGTCTGCTCTGAGCTTGGCTTTGAACTCTTATTGTTAGCCACACTATTAACCTGCAGAATAGCCGGGAAGGTAATTTTAAGTGATGTACCTTAACAAATTTAGCTTTGTGAGAAAAGTAAACCTATTAAAGCCAAGGTCACACCAAAGGCATTCAGTAGGAGCAAGCATTACCACTTATAGCCACAAGCAGTCTTGTTCACCACATGGAAAAAGGAATGCTGAGTGATTCAGCAGATGGTAAAGGTTTACATGGTTATTTTGCCCAGTATTTATTAACATATTTGAAGGGCTTGGTGGAAAACTATGCTAAGTGTATTTTTGGGAGTTTTTTTTTTAATTTCGCTCCAAAATTGCTGGTTTTTTGCATACAGGCTTGTTTTTATGTGGTAAACATTGCTCTGTATTCTTTTTCGCTGCTTTGCGCTTAGTCTTCGAGAAAACACTGGCCAAAAAACGTGTTCACCTAAAAATCCACTTAGCATAGTTTTCCACCAAGCCCTTCATTTATTTATTTATTATAATTATTAGAGCACTTTTCAATTGAGTGTCGTAAAACCAAAACCAAAGCAATTACTCTGACCAATCACAACAGAAGTAAGCAGTGCAATGAACCAATCAGAATACGAAGCAATTACATGTAGCCGACGCAAAGCGCGAGAAAATATGTGCGTGCAAGTCACAATTGGTTTTGGTTTTGCTTCTCATTGGTTGAGAAAGTGGCGCGAGTTTTCCTGGCCAATCACAGAGCGAAGTAATGCAAAACCAAAGTAAAACCATAATTACTTTTGACACTCAATTGAAAACCGCTCTATTTGCGACAAATACATTATTCAAATACTAATTTAAAGCATTTTGTAATCAAAATCTTATTAGGAATGTAGCGAGGAAGCCCAATAGAAGCTGGAAGCTAACTAACGTACTTGGGTTCCTCCACTGATACAGTACATGGCACAAACATAAAATATATGAGAGGACAATAAGGAATTTTTTTCAGTGAAGTCTTAAAGCTAGTATATCTGGGGGACAAGGTAAGATCATGGGGTAGGGAATTCCAAACTTGAGGACCTTGGTGGAGGATCGTAAAACTGCTTAATATTCAACAATAATGTGGATGATCTGTAGTTACTGATGTTTCACTACAGTGTATGTTGATGAGCAGAGAAAAGAGTATCAAAGAGTATACATGTATAAGCGACGACTTTATTGTTTAGATTAACACTAAACATGATAAAAGTATCTGCTGCCCAGGTATTGTTTTACAGTAAGGAGCTGACCAAGGCTGACAACATTTGTCACAAGACTTGCTGATGCCCATGTCCATATGAGTTTTTGTGGCTTCAACCAATACTGTTGTAACTGACAAAGTACTTGTTCATTGGTTAGTTTGCAAATAGCATTTCATTGTGTCAAACTGTTTTCTTTTCATGGGTATTCACTGTCAGTATGATGTTATGCAAGGCTGTCACTAAATTTTGAAGTCTGTGGAGAAGTGCAAAGAGTTGCTGGGCAATCCAGCTATCGAGGTGCAGTCAATATGCTGTTTTTACATCAAAGTAGTCATGGATCGAACCCAAAGTTTCCAGGGAAATCCCTGCCCTTAATAATGGCCATGCTTCATGCGACTGGAAAGAGTTCCGTGGACAAACCTTGGTTGATGATTGGAATGAAAGTGATTGGACAGATGTTTTATGAGCCGCTGTAGTATTGACAGGGGTGGACCCACTGCGCAGGTCATAGATGTAGATTTTACCTATAAATGAAAAAAAGATGAATCTCAAACCGCTGCTATTTCAAATTCAACCACAGTATCAACAGTGAAGGCTTCACCCACTAACTGGAATTGTTTAGCAAGTAATATACATAGGTTACACATGTACCTCTAGTTGATCCGACAGCAAGAGTTGCTCCATCCGACATGAAATCAACAGATGTCAAAGGAGATTCTGCTGTCATGACCTTGACTGACCTTAAATAGAAACATGAAAAACTTGAGGCTCTCTATACAAAGGTCATTGAAAGTCATTCTTTTTGCTTTTCTCCAAGAAGCAGTTTAATTTTCATTGCAATCTCAATGTAGAAACCCTACAGCTGTATGACAATAAACTGCTTGTAAATGGCATCCTCCACAAACAAGTTTGTTTTAAGTAATTTCCCTCAAAAGGTCTGGCAAAATGATAACAATATGTTGACATAGCAGGGTTGCACTTAACCAAACTTTTCAGATTTTCCCATTATTAAAAGGATATAGAGTGAGAATTGACATGTGTTTCATCAAAAAAGAGAGTGAAAAAAAAAAACAACAACAATAACAGCTGCATGATGTTTCAAGATTATACTGAATATTTGGTGTTCACTTGAACACAGCAAGCCATTAATTAAAGAGCAACCATGGAAATAAAATCAGTGGTTGACAGTTTGCAGCTGTATTTTCTCCGACCAGTCATCCAAACCTTTATCATGCTTATTGGTGAAATATCCTACAGCTGATTTTCGGGTTATTTATTACAACACTTACCGTAAAAGCTCTATTGAGCCACCTGGGGGCTTATAAAATTCCAGGCCTAATTGACGGGGGCTTATTAGAGAGGGGGTGGGGCTTATTTCAAATCTTAAACCCTTTGTTTTCATCTTTAAATAGTTTTTTTTTTAAACTAAACTCAAACAACTGCAGTGAAACTTTATTATTTAATACAGAGAAGCAAACAGTATTATTTGTTTGAGAGTATATTTGTTTAAACACAAACCAACTGGGTGTCATAAAGTGGATTTTGTAAGAGGGAATAGGAGGCACTAATTACAAAATCTCATGCCCCAAAGGGGAGGGGGGCTTATTAGAGAGGGGGGCTTATTACAAAAACCGACTTCCAAACAGGGGGGCTTATTAGAGAGGGGAGGTTAATAGAGATGGGGGCTTAATAGAGATTTTACAGTATACAGTGTTACAGTTGAAGTACGCTTACTTTCTCCCTTGCACATCATAGAACACAATTCGTTTGTCAAGACCCACGCTGCAAAGTAGCATATCGTTCATGGGGGAGAAGCTCAAGCCAGTGGCAGGAGCTTTGTGATCTGATGCGAATGATGTGAATAGTTTACGAGTATTACAGTCCCACAGATTGAGAGCTGAATCATCACTGACTGCTCCAAGAAGACTTTTTTTGAAGTGTGAAAACTGAATGTCCCGCACAGCCTGTTGGAGAACATAACAATAAATCCTGATTTAATTGACTTTGCTGAAATTTGGCAATCAATCAATCAATCAATCAATCAATCAAACTTTATTTTCACTTCCACCAAAAATTGAAGGCCTCGGAGCATAACCATCCTATGTCGAATTTTGAGTCGTTTTTCGATTTTGCTTGGATTTGTCTGAATTTCTGCATGTGAACTGCAAGTCGATGGAAAAACATTGTATGGTATTTTTTTGACTGATTCATCCAGAATCCAGAAATGCATTTTTTCTTACGTACACCAAGAAACCAACCTTCCATGGGAGTGGTTTGCAAGTTGCATTACATCTTCTTTCAATCGAATTGCAGTTTACATGCAACAATTCGGGCAAATCCAGGCAAAATCGAAAAACAACCCAAAATTCGACATAGGATGGTTATGCTCCGAGGCCTTCAATTGAAGTTAAGCTCATTTGTATGCGTACCGTATTAATATTCATACGTGAATTATGTGAACATTTGTGAAGAGTACAACTAAAACTGGACGTGAAATGATTGACGGGTAGAAAGGACTGTTTGATAGTGTGACGTAGACTATAAATTTGGTGGTTAAAACATCGATTAAGCTCATCGGATACGAAACTTACGTGAGTGCTGGAGCTGCGGATCGCTACGTATTAACTGCATTATCAGTTTGCCTTCCCACCTGGTGATCGAAAGACGTCATGAAAAGTCCGGAGATCCGCAAGTTCTTAACGCTTCTGAAAGAATCCAGTTAGCGTTTTCTCTGTGCTTACCAAATCACGATGAGATATTAGCATTTTGGAGTACAGAGTAGAAGCCAGGCGGAAAAAGTCTGAAAACAACTCTCATCTCAAAAGCGGCGCGTCGTTGCTAGTCTTGTTCCATTTCTCAAAGGTTGCGGTGCTAAAAGCTGGGAAAGCGAGAGTGGTTTTTGGACTTAACGGCGAAAAATGTATGTTTGAAGAGTTCTTGTTCTTCGCGCTTGGAGCAGACAATGATCCCAGAATTCATTGCGGTCAAACAGGGCGCTGTCTGAAGTCAAAACCTCTCGCGGGGGGCGGTGGGTTGGGGCAGATTATTACTTGTTTTCAGTAAAAACTCTACCGTATAAAATAACTTTGAAAACTGTGTAGCTGCTGCACCGAGGTTTCCATTGTTCATTAATTTTGAAGAGCGCATTTTTTGAAACCACTCGTGACATGAAATCCCAGCTTGCTTTTACTGTTAGCCGTGAAACAGTTGGTCGAACTTTGGAAACGCTACCGAGAATTCATTCGGCACGAAGTGAAGTCTGCCCGTTTTCGATGAGTATCTTGAACACAATCCATGGAAAAGTTGCATTGGCACGCACGGCAAACATTCAAAGCAATATAAAGTGGTAGTCCTCGCGATTCGTCTGTGTGAATCAGACTACGTAAACAACGGATGATAACGTGAACGATCACCGCAGTTATGAACACAACTTAAGCAGTAGTGAAACCAAAACAAAAAAAAACAAACAAAAACAAAACAAAACAAAACAGAAAAAAAAACCCGCTTGTACGGGATTCGAACCCACAACCTCTGCGAAACCGGTGAATTGCCATAACATCCGCGCTTGTTGGTTCGTAACATATCCGTGACTGATGAACAAGTGAAAATGAATATTTGGTAAACACGCTACCGAATTTTAACACATAAATCACTTTTGCGTTGATCGCCTCGGTTTTTTGCTTCTATGGAGGATGGTTATGCTCCGAGGCCTTCAATTGAAGTTAAGCTCATTTGTATGCGTACTGTATTAATATTCATACGTGAATTATGTGAACATTTGTGAAGAGTACAACTAAAACTGGACGTGAAATGATTGACGGGTAGAAAGGATTGTTTGATAGTGTGACGTAGACTATAAATTTGGCGGTTAAAACATCGATTAAGCTCATCGGATACGAAATTTACGTGAGTGCTGGAGCTGCGGATCGCTACGTATTAACTGCATTATCGGTTTGCCTTCCCACCTGGTGATCGAAAGACGTCATGAAAAGTCCGGAGATCCGCAAGTTCTTAATGCTTCTGAAAGAATCCAGTTAGCGTTTTCTCTGTGCTTACCAAATCACGATGAGATATTAGCATTTTGGAGTACAGAGTAGAAGCCAGGCGGAAAAAGTCTGAAAACAACTCTCGTCTCAAAAGCGGCGCGTCGTTGCTAGTCTTGTTCCATTTCTCAAAGGTTGCGGTGCTAAAAGCTGGGAAAGCGAGAGTGGTTTTTGGACTTAACGGCGAAAAATGTATGTTTGAAGAGTTCTTGTTCTTCGCGCTTGGAGCAGACAATGATCCCAGAATTCATTGCGGTCAAACAGGGCGCTGTCTGAAGTCAAAACCTCTCGCGGGGGGCGGTGGGTTGGGGCAGATTATTACTTGCTTTCAGTAAAAACTCTACCGTATAAAATAACTTTGAAAACTGTGTAGCTGCTGCACCGAGGTTTCCATTGTTCATTAATTTTGAAGAGCGCATTTTTTGAAACCACTCGTGACATGAAATCCCAGCTTGCTTTTACTGTTAGCCGTGAAACAGTTGGTCGAACTTTGGAAACGCTACCGAGAATTCATTCGGCACGAAGTGAAGTCTGCCCGTTTTCGATGAGTATCTTGAACGCAATCCATGGAAAAGTTGCATTGGCGCGCACGGCAAACATTCAAAGCAATATAAAGTGGTAGTCCTCGCGATTCGTCTGTGTGAATCAGACTACATAAACAACGGATGATAACGTGAACGATCGCCGCAGTCATGAACACAACTTAAGCAGTAGTGAAACCAAAACAAAAAAAAAACAAACAAAAACAAAACAAAATGGAAAAAAAACCCCGCTTGTACGGGATTCGAACCCACAACCTCTGCGAAACCGGTGAATTGCCGTAACATCCGCGCTTGTTGGTTCGTAACATATCTGTGACTGATGAACAAGTGAGAATGAATATTTGGTAAACACGCTACCGAATTTTAACACATAAATCACTTTTGCGTTGATCGCCTCGGTTTTTTGCTTCTATGGAGGCTAATAAACTACAGCAAAAAGTATTCTCACGCGAGATAAACATTTGTGCGTGACTACAGTCATTGTGATGAGACAATCCATCACGCGTGATAAAGGGATTGAATTTCATGCAATTTTTTTTACGTTTTGGAGCCAAGTTAATTTCACAAAAGAGTTACGTATTTCTGTCAAATTCTTTCACTGTCGTCATTTACGTTAATCTTTATAAGATTTTCATTCCATTGTTTTCCACTTGACGATGAAAATGAATCCATCAAAAACGTTTCAACTGACGAAACCACGCGCAAGTTTTAATTTACTACGCAACGCAATGTTCTGAGTAAACGAAACATGACGGAAAACAGCGTACTCTTAGGACTCTTAATTTTTGCCCTAGAACATCTGATTAACTCAAATTTTTGGTGTAGGTCACCAATAGGAGTTGTCTTGGCAAAAAGTTTCTTCAAGTCAAAACAGCCGTCTTTAATATTTTGCGAGTTTTCAGCCATCGGCAAGCTTTTTGCGCACTGATTTAGAATCAACCGAGGTTTTTGTATGCTGGATTTAAGATGTACGCTGTATTTAAGACAGACAACCGACTTTAGCGCTGTGTTATATCGGCCAAAGCCTTTCCGAAAGAACTTAGAGTCAACCAAGGCAACTAGGCGCTGTTTTCGACTCGGACGAACCCTTAAGTCAAGCTGATTCGGACTCAAACAACCGCGCTTTAACGCTAGCGTTGACGTTAACATCAACACTAACCCTAACCATGTCCCTAACCCTATCCCTAACCCTAGCCGACGCTCTAACCCTAATGTTAAGTCCAACCTAAACCCAACAATAACCATGAATCTCTTCGGAGTGAGTGCTGTTTTCAGGTCGGACAAAATCTTTGCGCGCTGACCTGAGATTAACCAAGGCTACTGTGTGCTGTTTTTTTTAAGTCAACCACGAATATTGTGCACTGTTTTCGTGCCAAGCGAGCTTGTCGAGTGTTATGATTAAGCAAAAACGACACATTGCGCATTACGTCTAACTGAACAGAAACGTTCTGTGTTCTCTTAAATCGGTTACGAGCATTTGGCGCTTAGTCTTTCACTCAAAGAATACCCTTGGGCATTGTTAATTAGCATACTCCACCATTATTGAAGGCCTTGGAGCATAACCATCCTATGTCAAATTTTGAGTCGTTTTTCGATTTTGCTTGGATTTGTCTGAATTTCTGCATGTGAACTGCAAGTCGATGGAAAAACATTGTATGGTATTTTTTTGACTGATTCATCCAGAATCCAGAAATGCATTTTTTCTTACGTACACCAAGAAACCAACCTTCCATGGGAGTGGTTTGCAAGTTGCATTACATCTTCTTTCAATCGAATTGCAGTTTACATGCAACAATTCGGGCAAATCCAGGCAAAATCGAAAAACAACCCAAAATTCGACATAGGATGGTTATGCTCCGAGGCCTTCAATTACAAGTTAACAGCAAAAAGAATAATAAAGAATGGTGTAAAGAGACATAGTATAGTAAGTACACCAGTAATACAATGTTCATAGGGTTGATATTTTCAGTATCTGTTTCTGTCCAACATTAATTTTGTAAATATTGGTTATTTAATGATCATAACAAAACTGGTGAAAATATTAGACAGTGAGGTTTCCAAACTAGTTTTATCTTTTCCCTTGTTCCATAAATTAATGAAGCTGATAAATTTAAGACAACAGGAAATAAAATTAAAGTACATGTAGGTTGAAAATTTCCAACCCAAAAACAAATATATTAATAATGGGAATGGGAATGGGAATGGGAATGTATTTATATACCTCTTGTATCACATAGTTTCTCAGTGGTTTACAATTCTTCTGTGGGGTGAGATTAGATGTAAGCATGTAAAGGTGCCTCTGATCTGGCAGCCGCTATCAGTCCATATTTGATCTCACCCACCCAACCAACCCACACATGAATTTGAAAGACTGATCAAATCAGATATAGAGACAGACCAGCACACCAAGGCCAACACCCCTACTCTTTTCAAACAGTGTGTGAGTTCTTTAATGTCCCACAGATAACTCGGAACAAGTGTTGTGAGACAGAACCTATGGTTTATTGTCCTTCTCTGAGAAGACTTGGAAGTCTAACTGTTTCCAGTTGTCATTACAATTAGGCAGCACTTTATCATCATAACTCTCTCATCAGTTACATGTATTTAAAGACCCTGAGTGTTGGTCCGGCCAAGGTTTGAACCCGCAACCTCCCACATGGCAGTCTGGTGCTCTAGCTACCAACTGAGCTAACCAGTTGGAGAAGGGGATTCTGATAAGAGGTTACCAGTAATCTGTTTCCTAGCTGAGTACATGTAGAAGATATACCTTCAACCATATACAGTGGTAAAGAATAATTGAAGGGCTCAGTGGAAGAAGGGCGGAAGTGATGATTTTGGCCATTTTTGTGGCTACTGTTGCTATGCAACGTAGCCTCTATGTTATGACCTCCGTGTGTTAAGTTAAGTTAAGTTAAGTTAAGTAATTTGGCAAGTATTCGGAGATCAGGGTCGCCAGTCATAGGGTGGAATTGCTCAGCTCAAAGCACATGTTTGTGTTTGCCTTTCGTCCAGCAATATAGCAGGGTTGTAGCTTGCTGTTCGTTCACGAGAATTCTTTCCACAGGGCAAAATAAGAGTAGCATAAAGAATACAGATTGAAAGACTCTTGTTCAGTTGGTGAGATGTTAAGCTTATGTTGAATGTTAAAACTCCACTGGTAGTGTGAATTCGCAGTTAAACTTATTCTTTATATTGATGAGCAACTTTATCCGATGAGGCCACGTGCACGAAGTTGGTGTACATTTGTGTCACAAAAACAGTCTCACGCTACTTTTTATCGCTTTAATCAGAAACTAAAAAACAAGTTGTCTTGTAACTTTGCAGAGTAAAACTGCAGCCTATGTGCACTGGAAGGGATGGATATTTAATGCAGATTAATATCATATGAAAGAGACAGAACATAATTTTCAAAACGCATCACCCAAAAAAGTGACGTATTCGCTGTTTTTTTCTCTCCAACACGAATGAGTTTTTCTTCGTTCTTAAAAATTCATGAAATCTAATTTCCTGTAAAAAGTTGAAAACAGCGAAAACAGCATACACATAAAATTCGCTTTGAAGTGGTGTAAGTTAATCCTACTTTCGTTTTCCCTGGAAGAAAATATCACTAAAAAACTAGCGTGAGACACTAGTTTTCTTAACAACAAATGTCATCTTATCGCGCCTATGTTTACAGTCGTCGAGGTGTTTTTGCCCCTTGTGCCTTCGTGGTTTTGCCAATCGCGCGTTTCACGCCTCAGGCACATTTTGCCAATCGCGCCTATCACGCCAAACTGATCATTTTGCATTTTTTGCCTGTTTGTGAATCGCTTTAACAGCACAGTTTAAACGTCTGGCTTGCCAGTGCCTTGCTTTTATTTTTCGCCATTTTTGTTTCATTCTTATCCGGCAGCAAACGTCGAATGGAGTATCTTATTTAGTTCCATTTGCAGTTGTCGATAAATAAGCAATAGGAGAGGGAAAGTATCTCTAATTGTTATTTATTATCATTCCGATTTTGTTTCGTACGGCACAACAACCGGGACATATTAAACGGGACATAAAGAGTGGGCTGCAGAAATGAAGTATCAGTAAACAATTTATAACACGCTGCTCCAGGGCTAGTACAAAGGAAAAGCGTACACCACAGAATTGCCAAAATCTCGACCAGTAGCACTTATCTAAAAGTTAACAAAGTATTGCTACACGGTAGACGTTCAAGCGTGTCTTCTTCGGATGCAGCACAGCGCTCGGTAATATAACGAGAAGACAATGAAATACACAACAAGAATCTGAGGTGTTTATTGATATATTCCATGTTTCGTGGTATAATTTTATAGCGTTTTAAAAGAAAAGATATCAACAGCATTAATAGAAACACTTATAAAAAGGGCAGTGAACGTTAAATTCGAGAGAATTGCAATTTTTTTTGGCTACTTTTGACCGTGACACTAAAACACCTCGTGAAGAGATGGCGACTGCGAGACGCGTGCAGCGATGCGAAACGGCATGTCTGATGTGATCGACTGAAATCTTGCGACCATTCGGGGTTCCTTACTTATGAATCAAGGTGAAGCAACAGGAACTAGATCTGCACAGTCATGGCAAGGATTTCCATGCCTTTTAAAGGGATAAAAAGGAAGATATACTTGATTGATTGTGATTTATTTCGAAGAAACCGAAATACACTCAAGCGAAATTTGATGCGCACTCATATGCAAATTTGACCTGTCTGTGAATAACTGATTGCCTGCTTTGTAAACTTGACTTTACATGTGGCTAAACGCGCGAAAGGCAAAACAGGCAAAAAGCAAAAAAGGCAAAACAGTAAAAAAGCAAAAAAGGCTAAAAGCGCGTTAAATGCAAAGGCAAAATTGGCAAAACAGCAAACAGAAGGCGCGATCGGCGCGATTGAAATTATGAAAAAAAGAGCTCATTTGTTACGCGGCATTCCAGATTGTACGTCGGGAGCAGTTAGTATTTTTCCTCTCTGTGGCTATTCTGAGACATTTTTAAACCAAACTCGTACTTTTTAATAAACTACATAAAATTTCCTTCGTCATGGTGTATATATTTAAGAGGAAAAATGAATATTTTGCCAAATACAGCAATTCTAAAACAAATTTTACACCAAGTTTTTGCTATTTTTGCTTTGTACACCAACTTCGTGCACGTGGCCATGATTATTTTACGTTATTCCGATGTATTTCTTTGCATTTGACAACAGACGAGTGTTGTACTAAATGAGCGAATTCCAATAAAATCTCCGATCAGATAATGCCGGGTATTTCTGTCTTTGACATTCATATGTGGGCTGGGTGGGTGAGACGTTAAAACTTCTATAAGCGTACGTAAACGAAGTGTTCTCGAATTCCAGCAAATAAGCCTGAAAATCGGCGAGATGAAATTAGATGATAAACCGCAATAAAGCGACTGGATGAACTGCGAGTGGATGCCAAAAATTTGCATAACACAAAAACAACACACTCGTTTATTTGCATATGGTGACGCAGTGCACAGTTTGTTCAAAATTACTTTGCTCAAAGCTGCGAAGTACAGCAGCTCACAACGAAGATGGAATAAATGAGCTATAATTTTCAGAGGCTGTCGAAGATTCAAAATCTTTTGACCATGAAAATCGTCAGAGGCGCATTTCACAGGAGCCTGTGGGCAGACCACGTTATAAATTCGGTTCGTTTCTCTACAAATCAACACATTCATCACAGTCCGTTCGAAACAAAAGATTTTCCAACAAAAAGGTTGTATGGGAATTGACGACGAAAACCTTTGACACAAATAAAGCTGCATTCGCGAAGCCGTTTTCAGTACTTTCAGTGTTCAAAATAATTGAAGGGCTGAGAGCATAACCAACCCAAATGACTTTTAGGGCCTTTTTTGTATACACTTTTTCTTGAAAAAGAGTGGAAAATGGTCAAAAAAAATTATGGGGCAATTTTGTTCTATTGAATCAAATTAAAGGCCATATGCAAACATTCAGCTGATTTAGACCAAAAAAAGAAAAAAGCCCTAAAAGTCATTTGGGTTGGTTATGCTCTCAGCCCTTCAATTCAGCTATGCTCATTTGTATGCATATTAATATTCATGCGCGAATTGAATTACTTGAAGAGCACGTGAAATGACTGATGGGAAGAAAAGGATTGTTTGATGGTGTGACGTACACTGTAGACTACATGTTTGGTGGTTAAAACATTGATTTAAGTTTTATTGATAGGAAACGTACATGGCTCTGAGGTGTTGATAGCTAGGTAAATTTAATGGAAACTCGCCAGCCTGGTGGTCAAAAAGACGTCATTTAAAGTCTGTAGACCCACAAGTCAGACACTTCTCAAAGAAGCGAGTAGTGTTTCTCTGTGCTTTCCAAATGCGAAGAGATTTAAGTTGAATGCCGGAGCGAGCACATCGGTGTTTTACAGTACAGAGTACTGAGCCAGGCGGGACATTCTGAAAGCAACTCTCATCTTAAAAGCGGCCCGTAGTTGAGAGTGTTGGCCCATTTGCCAAAGGTTGCCGTGCCAGAAATTGAAGGGTTGAAAGCAAAACTATCATATGTGACGGTCTGTGTGAACGTACTTTAGGCCCAGTTTTTTATCGAAAATGCAGCACACAACAGCAAATAAAAATACAGGGCAATGTTCTTTGACAAAAATGGAGTCCACATGTCAAAATTCAGCCAATTCCGAGCAATTTAAAATTTCTATGCTAAATCGTCACATACGATAGTTTTGCTTTCAGCCCTTCAATTAAGTCTGCCTTATTAACATTCATGAAGCAATGCCCAAGGGTATTCTTTATTGAAAATTAAGCACCTAACCCTGCTTGTAACCCTAATTTAAGAATTTTAACCCTAACTCTAAACACACTAACCCTAATTCTTTTGAGTGCTTTTTCAATGCAGCGCTTATTAACCAGTCTTTTGCTTACTTTTGCTCAAGAAGCTTTTAGCACAGTGTGCAACAGCTTGCTTGACTTAAAAAAGCACAAAGACTTGGTAATAAGCAGCGCATTGACTGAAAAAAGCGACCTCAAGTTAGGGTTATTGTTAAGTTTAGAGTGTTGTTCTCTTAATTAGTTACAAGCATTAGGTTTAGAGCTAGGGTTAGAGCTAGGGTTAGGGTTAGAGCTAGGGACAGGGTTAGGCCTAGGGCATTGCAAACGTTAACGTTAACGTTAAAGTAAGCGGCACATTTTGAGTCTCAATCAGCTTAAAGGGTTCCTCTGAAATGAAAAGAGCGCACAGGTTTCTTGGTTGACTCTTAAATATTTTGGAAAGGCTTTGATCGATATAAGTAAAGTGCTGAAGAGGGTGATTTGGTTGAAAACAGCATACAGCAGGATCAGACTTGATTCTAACTCAGTGGTCAAAAAGCTTGCTGTTGGCCAAGAAATAGAATAAAATATTAAATACAGCTGGTTTTACTTGAAGATAGGTTTTGGTCAATACCAACAACTTCTGTTCGTCAGCAACACCGAAAATTCGAGTTAATGATGTTGAAGGGCAAAATAAGAGTTAAAAGAGTAAGCTGTTTCCTGCCGGTTTCCGCTTTGAAACAGAGCTTTGACTGGCGTTTTGTGTGCTTTGGTCATTTGAAACAATTTTGAAGGGTTCAGTTTCGTCGTCAAATGAAACAAGTGGAATGAAAATCGTATCACAAATCAATGTAAATGACGACAGTGAAAAAAATGGAACAAAATACTTCACTATTTTTGTTGGCTCCAAATTGGCTTCAAAATGTACATACTTGCGTAAGATGTGAAATTTAGTCCCTATCATCTGTCGACGGATTCATTTTCATCGTCAAATGGAAAATATGGAATGAAAATGGTATTAAAATCAAACTAAATGACAATGGTTCAAGAATTTGGACAAAAAACTTAACTAGTTCTGAAGATATTCTTTAGCTTAAGACGGTTAGAAAATTTGCATACCTGGTACATTGAATTGTGAAATTCGATCGCACATGATTCGCGTGAAAATTATTTTAACTGTTTATCTCGGGTGAAAATGCTTTTTGCTGTTAATCTTGTGTGAAAATACTTTTTGGTGATGTTTACAAGACTCCATATAAGCAAACTAACCGAGGTACTCAATGCAAAAGTGATTTATATGTTAAAATCTGCCAGCATGTTAATCTCTATGTGTGTTTACATGACCAGACAGTCAATCATGAGTTTTCATGAAACTTTTCCTTGCACTGTTTTCCAAGATACTCAGCTCATTGAAAATGGACCAACTTCTCGTGATGCTGATTGCCCACTCTTAGATGAATTCTTTGTGATGTTTTCGAAGTGAAAATTTTTCCACCGCAGCCGAGCGAATTTCATTTCCAGTCATCGCCAGAACTTTTCAAGGTGACAGCGCCCTCTGTGATCGCAATGAATTCTGGGAATCAAATGCCCTCTCGAACGCGGAAAACACCTCTTCAAGCATCCGATCTTTTTGCCTAAGTCAAAAAACAACTCTCCTTTCCCACTTTTTGGCACGGCAACCTTTGGCAAATGGGCCAACACTCTCAACTACGGGCTGCTTTTAAGACCAGAGTTGCTTTCATACCGTCCTGCGTGGCTCAGTACTCTGTACTGCAAAATGCCGATTTGCTCGCTCCGGTAGTCAACTTAAATCTCTTTGCATTTGGCAAGCACAGAGAAACACTACTTGTTTCTTTGAGAAGTGTCTGACTTGCGGGTCTACAGACTTTAAATGACATCTCCAGGCTGGTGAGTTTCCATTAAATTTACCTAGCGATTGACACCTCAGAGCCACGTAAGTTTCCTATCAATAAAACTTAAATCGATGTTTTAACCACCAAATGTGTAGTCTACGTCTCACCATCAAACAATCCTTTTCTACCCGTCAATCATTTCACGTGCTCTGCAGGTAATTCAATTCGCGCATGAATATTAATATGCATACAAACGAGCGTAGCTGAATTGAAGGGCTGAGAGCATAACCAACCCAAATGACTTTTAGGGCCTTTTTTTGTATACACTTTTTCTTGAAAAAGAGTGGAAAATGGTCAAAAAAAAATTATGGGGCAATTTTGTTCTATTGAATCAAAGGCCACATGCAAACATTTAGCTCATTTGGACCAAAAAAAGAAAAAAGCCCTAAAAGTCATTTGGGTCGGTTATGCTCTCAGCCCTTCAATTCAGAAATTCAATTGAGAAATATTCTTCCTTTTAACTAAATGCACCACTCCAACTCGTGCCATTACTTCAGTAAGTTTTAATCTTGAATATCAAAAGCATGGCTTCAATGGCTATTTAAGAATGCCGTTTCATTGCAAAATATGTGACCCTTCACACGAAAAGGGGCCTTATCAAAATTTCACGGTGACGCAGATTTCACGGTAGACACCGTGAAATGTATTGAAACAAGCTGAATTTCCGTGAAATTCTTTTAAAATGGCGTGAACTCAGAGGGAAAATTTATCATTCCACCATGAAATCATTCACGCCCTGAAAAAACACCCATGACTTCACTGCGTAAAAAAAATTTCCATGTGAAATAATTTCAAGCTGTGCAAAAATTAAATTCACGCTGAAGGTTGGATTTCCTTTTTGTGCGTGAAAAACTCAATTGTAATATTTTGCACTGAAACTTTTGCTGAATGAATTTGTATTCCTTTTGTTTTTAAAACAAGTCTAGTGCAATTAAAATTGATTTAAGATGTTTGTTTCAGCAGCAAAAGCATCTGGAGCAAGGACAAATTTTGTCTACTGTGCTGAAAACAGTGCAGAAATTTCTATATGTCAAAAGCAACTTGATCCTTCCGACATCGCGTAACGCAAAAGCTTCATTATTATTCACTGCAAAAAAAATGCTCACATTTTGTATTCCGCTGAACCACGAATAGCTCACGCAAGCAGGAAAAAAAGCTTTTCAACCTTGTTCGTTCTGTTCATTCTTATCTGACCACTCTTCTGCTCGACTCGATACAAGTACACTGTAAGAAATGCAACAAAATAATTTCATGAACACATGGTTATCAGCGGATTAACCACAGAAACACCCCCCTGTAATTTGTCAAACATTGAGTTTTCAAGGACCATCTTACACAGCAAAGAAATGACATTTTTTTAAACTAGTAATAATCAAAGCTCAGAAAGTGCATTCAAAGTGGTGCAAGTAAAATTAGCCTGACAAGTGACCTTCGATCTTGAAACCACTGGGGTATCTCATTACAACTCCATATGTTCATGTCAACACAACACACATCTTTGCTTCCGGCTTACCGATTACAGTTAACAAAGATGAAAAGTTCTTCCAACCAAGAGTATTCAATTCAACATTAAAGTTTGCTTATAGGAGCAAAAAAGTTTTCGGTTTCTTGCATACATGTAAAAATGTTGTCTGTGCACATGTACATGCTTCGCCTCCCTGCAAACGATCACTCGGATGGCAAATAGTGTCGTTTTGCAAACTGACCAAAATACAGGACCATACAGATATCATACTGTGTGAATGATATATGAAATGAATCATATATGAACTATGGAAATGAAATCAAATGAAGAATGATCCTCACAGTTGTGGATGCAATCTATGCAATTGCGAAAAGAAGCCTGAAAAAAAAATTCAGGACTTCAACAGGGTTTGGACCCGTGTTGAACCCGTGACCTTGCGATTATCGGTGCGATGCTCTAACCAACTGAGCTATGAAGCCACTGACGTTGGGAGCAGGTCAATTGCTCCCAACGTCAGTGGCTTCATAGCTCAGTCGGTTAGAGCATCGCACCGGTAATTGCAAAGTCACGGGTTCAAACCCCGTTGAAGTCCTGAATTTTTTTCAGGCTTCTTTTCGCAATTGCGTAGATTGCGTCCACAACTGCAAGGATCATTCTTCATTAGATATCATACTATTTCAGCTCAAATCATCACTCAAATAAATCGTAAAAAGCAAATTGAAATTTTACCGTCCCGCAGCATCCCTTAAGTTCACAGTTAGGAATTTTTAGGTTGTGTTTTGGAAATCGAGGGAATCTAAACGTGAAACCGCCTTTCGCTGCTTTTAAACCACGAGGTGGGGAGTATCACACAGGCATTTGACGTATTTCAGGAATTCAAAATGGCGACGAAAAGGTTGTCCCGTCCAAAGGAATTTCTGCAAAGATCCTTTTGGTATACAGGACACCCAAGAAACCACAGGACAACCAAGAGATTAGAAAGCATTCTCCTTCGTTGAACGCAATAATCCTTTGTCCTGTACATGTGCCTTCAGTTTGTAATTCATAATATCTTCAGAGATAATGTTTTAGGAAAATTATTTCAGTGATATCAGGTCCAGTCATAAGAACACTGTCGCCGTGTACAGATCTTTTGGCTGTTTCCGGGTTTTCTTTGCATGCAGGGTGCACAGCACACACAAACACTGTAAACGTTTTAAAACTCTTTACAAGGTCTTCCTTTTCGTCCAGTGACTGGTGATTTTCGTCTACAGTGGAGTATTTACAAATGTCGGGGCAATTCAAAATTTCACCGTGCAAATTCATGCTGACACTGGTTCAAATTTATAATATTCCACTGCAGTTTTATAAAGGCTTGTATGGGTACCTTCAGACGGTTTTTTCGTCAAATGTTTCGACTACATCGTCAATTTTCTAACAAAAACTTCGATCAACTGTTTTGTGTGGTGGCATTTACCAGTTCGCTTAACTGTTTTGAATTCATCGAATACCTATGCAGAATACATTTCACACACTAGAAGATGATAGCATCATTCGGTTTCTGAAGTACAAAATGGTTAAACCTTTCATCGTTATTTTCCAAATCAGGTAGTTTTCTTAAGACTTTCCCCATCCCCATTGTAATTAATCTGCATGTATTGGCATCGTCAATTTCACGGAGCTTATAGTTCATGATGTGACTTTATTAAATTTCACGGCGTGAAGTTTTTCACAGTGAATGAATTTCACGCAGAGAGTGAAAAGGTTTTGTAGAGAGAACATGCCGTGAAATTTTAAATTCACGGAGTGAAATATTAAATTCATGCACCGTGATGGTGAAATAAATTTCACAGTTCACTATGAAATCCCTAAGCCCCCTTTCCGTGTGAAGGTCACATAATTATGGGAATTTCAATGTTCTCTGTCTTCTTTTCGGTTGCAGAACAAAGCAGTGAATCAACAATTCAGGTCAAATTTGCATACGAGTGCGTATCAAATTTCGCTTGCATGCGTTCCAGCTTCTTCGAAATAAATCACAACCAGTATCTTGCTTTTTATCCCTTTCAAAGGCATGGAAATCCTTGCCATGACTGTGCGAATCTAGTTCCTGTTAGAAATAATTTACAGTGCATTCAAATATGCTGTGATCCGGGGGGGGGGGGGGGGGTTCTCCCTTATATGGACTATATACATGTAGGTATGTGCGGCCCCAAAGGGTATGGTTTTTTAGCCGTTTTGGCCTGAAATAGGGTATCAATTTTGACCATTTTGGTCTGAAATAGGGTATGGTTTGAGCACTCCAGTCTTAAATTTGATGTTTTTTTTTCTTCATCATTAACCGGGCAATAAGACCATCAACAAAAGCCCTTCCTTTTTGTCTTTTAATAGTGTTTTCGTCAACCATGTACGTGAAATAGGTCTGAAATAGGGTATCAAATTTTTGGTTAGGTCTGAAATAGGGTAGGGAAATTGCAGATTTTGGTCTGAAATAGGGTAAGGGTTTTAGGAAGCGGGCCGCACACCCCCACCCAATTT
Source organism: Pachyseris speciosa (assembly GCA_016490735.1). Lineage (NCBI taxonomy): Eukaryota > Metazoa > Cnidaria > Anthozoa > Scleractinia > Pachyseridae > Pachyseris > Pachyseris speciosa. Next base: position 557,493 of record JAEMWC010000032.1, on the reverse strand, counting down.
TTTTGGGAGTACCCCTCGGGGTTGCGAGCCAGTCAAAGACACGACTGTGTACTCCCAGGGAATACCTAAAACCCAAAAATTCATCGTGTTGATTGAAAACTATAAGTATAATTCGTGTATCGATACTACAATCAAAGGCTATGAAAGCAAGGACAGCAAGAGCAGTTAATGTGATCATCTCAGTTCGTGACATGACCGCTCATGCTGAGAGTCAGATTTCAACGGATAGCTCAAGCTATCCAAACGACAGGAACTAATCTTTCCATCAAATAGTGCATACCATGTAAATGCCAACAGACATCTTGTTTTTTTAATAAGCAGTGGCTGCCTGTTCATCTTTTATTGTAGTGGCATTCTGTTCACTGATTATAGAAATTTTGTAATGAAATGCTGTATAAGCCTACCTGAGTTTTAGTGAGTCTGAGAGGATCAGAAGCTTGTCCAGATATGACGTTATGAAGCAGAATATCACCATTAACTGATCCTGAAGCAATTGATGTGTCGTTCCAGTTAAATATCACACACGAGACAACATCCTTGTGATCCTAACAAAGAATATTAATCACATCCAAAATTAATAGGATTTATCCCAGAATAACACAACGACAGCAAAACTACTTTTCTCTTGTACCACAAACAAAAAAAATTAATGTAACACATTGACAACGAAAGGAAAAGTAGAAAGTTTGCTATTTAAACTCAAAAACAACTAGCTACAGTAAAAATTACATGATAGGCTACAAAATGTCAAGGTCATCAATATTATCATTGCTATCATCATTGTCGTCACCATGAAATCAGAGATTGAGATAGACCACCACACAGGGGCGTGCTCATTAAGCTGTTGTTAAATATGGTCAATTAGTTATTCTCCCATAATAACAGACCATTATTAACTAGTCAGACTGTGATGTAACGTGACTGTGATGTTGTAGGTGGTGTAGCGACAGGGCTGGATGTGGGAAGAGACACCGTTGGAGGACTTTCATCGGCTGTAGGTGGTGCTGTAGTAGCAGCAGGGACCAGTGGTGGAGGGGAGAGGGAACTTGCTGGAGCCAGAGTTGTTCCAGGTACAGCTGACGGAGTAAGTGACAAACTAGCTGAAGTCCCTTGTGAACCTGGGGATGGTGGTGGCATGGCTGTTAGAGAGTTCGGTGTTAGTTTGTCAGGAAGAGGTGGTGCAGCCCAGTTGTGAGATGGGGGGTTGCGTGTGTGCTGAAAAGGAGCAGACTGGACTTGGATGCGGTTTCGTCTGATTTGACTGACACCAGTGTCAATAAGGTATGACCGAGGACCAGCAGAGCCAACAATTTTACCTTGGATCCAGGCCTTGCTTGATGAAGTAGGTGGTGGCTTTGCATACACATAACTGCCTGGCGGAAGAGCTGGAAGAGGTACACTTGCATGTTTGTCATATGCCCGCTTTTGTTTCAATTTGCGCTGAATATGGTCTGTCACCACTGTGTCACGAGGGGGCGTAAAGGGTACCAGCGATGTTGCAGTCTGAGGGAGTTCGGTGCGGAGTGCACGCCCAAACAAACGCTGGCTGGAGAGAAGGTGTGTCCAACTGGTGCAGTGTTACAAACAGACAAGAGGGCTAGATCTACATCAGCAGCGGTGAGTAGGATGTGTTTGGCTGATTTAACAGCAGCTTCTGCTCGACCGTTAGACTGAGACCAGTATGGGGAAGATGTGATGTGGTTGAACTGGTAATTCTTAGCAAATGTCTTAAATAGATCGGAGGTGAACTGAGCGCCATTGTCTGTTACGAGAGTGTGTGGAATGCCGTGTCGACTGAAGTGCTGCTTGGTGGCCTGGATGACAGCTGATGACTGAATGGTTGGGAGTCGATCAATTTCGTACAAGTCACTGTAATGATCAACGGTGATCAAATAGGCAACACCCTTGAGCTCGAAGAGGTCTTGAGAGACAAGTTGCCAGGGTAAAGTGGGTACTGGGTATGGTTGAAGGGGCTCTCGAGGGTGTTGACGTGCATGTTGAACACAAGTTGTGCAGGATTGGCATATGTCTGTTATTTGATGGTTAAGGCCAGGCCAGAACACACAATTGCGGGCATGGCGGAGGGTGAACTCAGAACCCCGATGGGCGGTATGGAGTTTGCGTAAGAGGGTTTCTCGAAGTGAGGATGGGATGATGACTCGGTCCTGCTTGAATAGTAGGCCATCATGGACTGTGAGTTCTTGACGTATGGACCAATATGGTCGTGCTAACTCAGGAACAGCTGACTTGTCATTAGGTCAACCTGTGAGAACTAGGGAGTGGAGAGCAATCTGTTCAGGATCTGAGGAAGCTGCAGCTCTAATGTCCCGCAGAGTAGCATCTTGGAAACGGAGAGGTCAGGTGTGGTGGACTCAAACTCCACTTGGTAGACAAGCTCATCATGGACTTGCTTGTGAGATATGGTGGGCAAAGGCGCTCTAGAGAGGGTGTCTGCGATGTGAAGGGTGGAGCCCTTTCGGTATTCAACACGGAAGCTGTACTGCTGAAGGGCGAGGATCATGCTCTGGAGACGACGTGGAGCAGAGACAAGAGGGCGCTTGAAGATTGTTTCTAAGGGTTGATGGTCACTGTGAACCGTGATATCAGACTTGCCAAAGAGGAGCTGATCGAATTTGTGGAAGGCGTGAATGATGGCAAGAGTTTCTTTTTCAATTTGAGCATATCACTGTTCAGTTGGAGAGAGAGCTGGAACTGTAGGCGACTGGTTGCCATTGGATGTTGCTCGAGCCATTAGGGTCAGTGACTGGTTGAAGCAGTGCCGCACCAAGGCCATATTCCGAGGCATCTACCTGAAGTACTACAGGGGAATTAATGTCAAAGTAACGCAGACAAGGTGTCTTGGACACTAACTCCTTAGCTTTGGCAAAGGCATTGCTGTGCTGCTCAGACCAGAGAAATACCTGTTTAATGTGAGTGAGGTCACGGAGAGGACGGACGACTTCGCTTAGATTTGGGCAGAACTTGGCTAGGTATGTGATGGTTCCCAAGAACCGGCGTGTAGCCACCTTGTCTCGAGGTTGGGGCATTTCCAGGACAGCAGTTACTATCTCCGTGCTGGGTTTAAGTCCCTCAGGAGTGAGCACATGACCCATGAACGGTGCAGTAGATGTTTTGAACTGGATCTTGTCTGGGTTTAGCTTAAGGTTATGCTTCGAGAGACGAGCTAACAAGTAGAGGACAGTGCGGTCATGATCTTTGGTGGCATCTTCTAAAGATTCACCTTGGCCAACAACAATGATATCGTCTGCGATGTTCACAACGCCTTCCATTCCACTCAGGACATCATGGAGACGATGCTGAAATTCTTCAGGAGCTGAACTAATACCAAATGGAAGTCGAGTCCAGCGATAGTGGCCCCACGGGGTGTGCATGGTGGTCAGTAGAGAAGATTCAAGTGTTAGTTCAATATTTTGAAATGCATCTTTGATGTCAAACACCGAGAAGATCTTTGCTTGGTGGAAGAGATGGATGTTTTCTTCGGGAGTGGGTATGGGGTAAACCGGTCGAATGATGGCTTTATTTACTGTTTGGGAGGGGTCCAAGCAAATTCTAACTTTGGCAGGTTTGTTGGCCGTTGCAGGATGCTCGCGTACAACCATGTAAGATATCCATGGGGTAGGTTTGTTTACTCGAACCAATTGGCCGGTGTGGATCAGCTTGCTCAATGCCTCCTTGATGATTGGTAGTTTGGGCGCAGCGTAGCGGTGGGGAGGTGCTTGGATGGGCTTCACATCAGGATTGAGGGTTATTGAAAAGGGTTCACTCAGTTTGCCTAAGTCCTCAAACAATTCAGGGTTGGCCTGTTTGATGTAATTCAATGTTAACTCACCAATAGGAGGTGCAGCTACTTGACTGTCATCCAGCTGATTGGCGGTGTCTACATCATAATTGATGATGCCCAGTCGAGTGCTGTCAGCCAAGCCCAAAAGAGGAGGATAGTAGCGCTGTGCAGTGATGATTTGTACAACAATCTCGTACACTTTTCCACGGCGAGTGCACTGAAGAGTGGCTTGTCCTGTGGTTGGAATGACTGTCTTTGAGTAGTCAAAGAGACGAACATGAGACGGGTTCACCTGGACTGGTGAGAGATTGTTCAAATCAGAAACATGTATGGTGTTACAGGAGCAGCCTGAGTCAACCTGGAATCTGAGTCGCTTGAGAAATGATGGTTTGGCAGCAGTGTGTGATGAAGTAGGTGGACTGTGGTTCACTGGAGAAGTTCTGTTCCACATCAGATACCACATTTGCAGAGGACGCTCTGCAAACCTGTTGCCAGTGTCCGCGCTTACCACAACCATGGCAGGTGTCATTGGATGTGGGGCAGTGTCGACATGAAGAATGGGCTGCCCGTCCGCACCAGATGCAAGTGGAGTGAGGACTCTCGGTGGGAGGGCCGGTCGAGCGCCTAGGTGGACAAGGTAGTTTTGGCTTGGTCCCAAAGGGTGTCACTTTGTTTGCTCCCTCCTCCAGATGTTGCTGTGTGATGGCTGAGTCCGTTTGAATGCTGGCCTCAAAATCACGAGCTTTTGAGATGACTTGGGCAAACGAGAACGAGGTTAAGTCTTCATGAGAGATAACATCACTACGGAAACATCGAAATGCATTGTTTAATCCAATGACAAAGATGTCCCTTTGCAATCGATCAGCTGCTGCTGGAGGAAAATTGCACTTCTGATATTCCAAATGCACGAGAGTGTGCCACGCTTGGATAGACATTCCTGGGGATTGCTTCAGTACACGGAGAAAATTGTGTGTACTTTGGATTATCGGCTCGCCGCCTAGATAGTGCTGGGAGAGCTTAGCGAGCCACTGAGCCGGGTTTTGCTTTTCCTCTTCTGGTATTTGCGAGTCAATGGTAGTCGTAAGCACGTCCCATTCTGCTTGGGGAAATGTGCGACGAAGAGCGGCCATGGCTTTCGGGCGTTTGGCCGAGATCCAATAGTCCTCGCTGTCAAGGGGTTTGGCGGGATTGATGTAATCTTCCATGACACAGAAGTCCCTGAAGTTAGCGACGAAAAACTTAAATGCACCGCGGCGATCCGCTGAGCTTGCATCAAAATAGGTCGATCTTTGCCCATTTTGCGAGAGAAGTCCAAGAGTTGAGATCAGGATGTGGAAGGGCCCCAGAGATAATAGTCGACAGGAGCACTCGAGCCACGCCGGTTGGTTTGCGATGTTTTGAGCGAAGTGGCGAGGCTGAGCGTGATGAGGTCGGTCAATGAGAAGCAGGTAAGACCGATGATCGGCGCTGTGAGTTACAAGACTTCTGACACCATGTAATAGGTCAACAGGAGCCAAGGTTCTTGACAGACTTTATTGTGCAATGCAACATGGCCGACTCACACGAGCGAAGACAACCTAACCTACTAAGAATCATGGGTATGTCACGTCACGTCACATCATAAGCATGTCATGTTAGAGCATGTCGGATAACAATGTCACCAACCTTGTATGTCTTCTTAATACTCTTTGTCTTCATGTCCCAAATATTGAGAGTTTTGCTTTTCCCACCAGTCAATAAATAACGCGATGATGAATTAAAAGCAACACAGGTATTTCCTTCCTATAATTTAGAAATAAAACTATATTATGCAAACAATATAGTTCTTAATACAGATTTATCAGCACTAACAGGTTCATCACATGTTGCAAATATACATGTAGGAGATATTAAATCCAAAGGAAAAGAGAAAAAAACTGCAACTTATGGCTGATTTTTGCACAGAGTGTCTCACAGGTTGGGTTAGCTTGTTAGAAACAAGAGCCAAGAACTACAACTTGCTGTGTCAACTATATAGCTGTATCTCTCTTTACTGAGTTAAAATCTACAGTTTATATAAGTATTGACATGAATCACTAAACGTAGAACATTACAAATGCTGAATCATCCTGAATCATTCTTAGTCATCAAGAATCATTGGCAGAATAGCATCTAGCTCCTACACTCACTCGTGAGTACTTGCTAATAATTATAGCGATTATAAAGAGGGCAACATAACTGCAATTAATATTACTATAGTTGAATCTTTGCAAGGTAATTAAACAGCATTTAGAGACTTTCTAATTTCTGCTTGAGATAAAGGTCTATACAGATCCTTGTGGTTTACCACCTAAAAACGTTTGTTTCAGCAAAAAAGCAGTTTCAGTACGGAAAATGTTGCCTAATAGCAAGTGTGTGTCTGTTACTCAGTTGATCCTTGCAAAACTTGTGAGCATCTTGAACAGTGATGGGAAAGGAATTTTAAGAGGCCAGCATCTTGTGAAGCATTTGTATTGAGAAAAATCAAGAGGTTTATTTCTCTTTTGCTTGGGCTACCATTGCTACATGTAAGTTTGTGGGTAAAAAAGGAAGGTAATATTCCTGGTTTACTCACCCCAGCAGTAATTTCTGTAGTGTCATACACATCTCCTTTCATATAGGTGACAACAACTTTGTCATTAGCAGCACTTGCCAAACATTGATCTGATGGTGTTAAGGTTTCAATCACAGGTACTGGTAACTTTATAATTAAAAAGAAAAAAAAACATAAAGTGCACCTCACCCCAAAATACAGTATTGGTTTCTGCTAATATAAAACTGTTCACCTTTTCCAAACACATGTAGCCTTCATTTCCAGTTTCAGACTTTTTCATTCACTTGCAAACTTATGATAAACTAAGCATCATTTGGTACATGACCGAGTCAGAAGGGACATAAATCTATTCCTGGTTTCACAAACTGCTTTGCATGTGTGTTTACAAAGACTTATTGCGATGCAAATCAGTCTGACGTCAAACCAGGAATAGACCTACGCCCCTTACTAGCTCAGTCATGTAACAGATGATGGCTAGATTTCGTACAGCTGACTAACTTTCACAGCCTATAAAACATCAAGATTTGGTTTAGAAAGCACTACAGCTGTAAAAGGTGCAATGTATTTTGAACAGGTGCAAAGATTTTTGGGGTTAGGGGCACTTTAATAATTAGCTCCACATGTAAATGTTTGCTAAAAATAAAAATAATAAACTTGTATTTGATGGCTTAGCAATCGGGTCCCACATTACACTCTTTCAGAACAAAATGATGGCATTTCAATTGCGGTTTCGTTTTGACGACCCTAGGTTTGAGCCAAGAGGGAAAATAGATGAAAACCTATTTGCAACTGATCATGAATGAGCGAACAGAAAAGCTAAGCTTATAGTTGGAGGAACGAAAATTGAAGTCTACTTTTATATAAGTTAGGTTAAAGCTTTTCTATCTACAAAACGAAAAACATAAAACCTAAGTGGTCGGATACTTTTAGTGAAAATGGCTAACAAAACCACGAAAATAGCTTCTTTTCAAATGCAAATCAACGTCAATATAACCAAAGTAATAAGCTTCGTTTGAAAACAACGTATAATGACATAGCGAGAGCGAGGTATTGAACATAAGCTGAAGTCTTATGTCTTGATTCGAGAAGCATACAATATGCTTGAGAAGGAAATTTTTGACATTGTCAAACTCTTAAATTAAATTTAACTAGCAAAGTATCTGTTACGAGAAAACCTATATCAAGCATAAATTACAAGTCAATAAGGATACTGTTTGGACTCCAACACAGAGAGCCAACAGGCTGCGAGTGGGGAGTAAGGGTCTTCACCATACTCAGCTCTGGCATGTCCCAGATCTTTATGTCGCCTCCAGACGATGCAAGACGTATCTTTGCTGCCATCCTCCCCGTTATTTACCCACAGTTTCGACCTAGGCCCCTGTATTTCACATATTTATCAATTATTTGTCGTGAAATTAATTCACATTCGATATTGCCGCCATTTTTTTCTTCCTTAGGCTAACCACAATGCTTTGCAAGCTATGCACTTACCCGCTGACCGTCATAACATCTTCGCTTTGCCAGGGAAACTAAAATTTACTGGACCGACAGGAAGACAAACAGTATGAGTCAATTTGCAATCTTTTCTATTCGATTATCGTGTTAACTGAGTTGAGAAGGTATTTGCCACTTCGATAGCTTGCATTTCTCTAGAGCGCGCGCTGATCAGTGACGCAATGAAGCGCTTGCGATCAACATAGGGAATTTGGCAGTCACTCTTGTCCTGTCTGGCTTTCCACCTTCAAATTTACAAAATTACGCAAAAATATATACATAAATATTTTATCCTTTGACGAAAGAAATTGTTTTTAAGAACGGCAGATCTTATTAATCAGCCAGAGTGCAATTTATGCACTCACTTGACGACTGGCTGGCCGCAGCTAGCGGAACAATCTCATGGACATAATAAATACTAGAATGAGAAATAATCTCGCACACAGATATTACTCCTTGGATACGGTACTATATTTTTAAGGGAAAGTGAAGGAAGATAGATGGAACCTTAAAGACGAGACTCCTTCCTCACATGTGTTTTAATATATAAACAGTAGCCGACCAATTTGAAAACGAAAGCCTGAAAGCCCTTTACTGTTGGCTTCTGTTCACCGTTCGTTGTGGAGAGTTGATCTTATGATTAACGTAAATGCTTTAATCTTGTTGCAGTCCCATTTGGGGACTAACTGAAATGAAAAGCAACACAACTGCTCTAATGTTGTGATCACTGGTACATCATATGGTGCACGAATATTAAACGCCGTGTAACCGTGATCTATTCAGAACCAGTCGTGTACTGAGGAGTACGTGACGTTCTCAAATTTGGTATCGAAGGGGAGATGGTATGATCTTTATAACTTACATTGGGACGAAAGTAGAAACAATGAAGCATTTTCGTTTTTTCCCGTTGGTTTTTCTTGCATGTTTGGCAAACACAGACGCAGCAACATACTGCACAAGGACTGAAGATTGCATGATCACAGCGGCCAGAGCAAGGAGGAGCTAATCGCTTAAGCCTGGTTCACACTTATGTCGTTACGTTCATGCTGTTATGTTGTTATTATGTCATTATGTCTGCATGTTCACACTGGAAACATAACGTCCTCTTTGCGTCGAAATAACGTCCATTTTATGTCGTCATGGTGATGCGGTTATGTCGCTAGTGTGAACCAGGCTTTAAAGCCCGGTTTTCACTAGCGACGCAAGCATAAGCATTAAGGCCGACCGGTTAGCTCAGTGGTAGAGCACCGGACTAGCGTGCGGGAGGTCGGTGGTTCAAACCCCGGTCGGACCAACACTCAGGGTCTTTAAACAATTGAGGAGATAGTGCTGCCTTTGTAATAACATCTGCAAATGGTTAGACTTTCTAGTCTTCTCGGATAAGGACGATAAACCGTAGGCCCCGTCTCACAACTCTTCATAATTGATTCTGTGGGTTGTAAAAGAACCCACACACTGTTCGAAAAGATCCCGGTGTGATGGTCTATCTCTCATCTGATGATTAAATGCTCGGAGATATTAGCTGCACAAGCTACTCTAAAATCCGAGGGTAAATAATGTGATGTATGTATGTATAAGCGCAAGCACAAGAGCGCTTATTTCACAAGGATCAAAATTTTTCCTTTTCACTGTGCTTGCGCTTATGCTTGCATTCGCTTGGGTAGTGCTCGTTTTTACTTGGCATAAGCTACTTATGCTTGCGCTTACGCTTGCGTCGCTAGTGAAAACCAGGCTTAACTCTTCAGTGGAGTGAACACATACTAAACAGTAAGAGAGACTGTCTCAAATAGTCTCAAAAGGGCCCTCGCCCCTTCCTCGCGTGGCTTCCTGAACTGACAATCAATTTTTTGGCGCGCCGAATGACCGCTAGACTTGCCACAATTCGACCTCTCTAGTCTCACAGCAGAAAAGCCGAGAGGAGCGAGCTTTTTAGGCCGAGAAGCGGTCGAGCGAGGCGGCGAAGCGGGTGAGCGTCTGAGCGAGCGACGACTTTTTCGAAAGTCCAAATGACCAAATGCGAAACTTGTCGCACGACAAGAGCGCCGCACGAAATTCACTCGGCCATTCTCTATCTTTCTCTCTGTCGCGAAAAAAAAAAACTTCTCAAAAGAGTATCACTGTGTGAACTGCTGTTCGTTCTTTTCGGAACAATGAATTCCAAAAATTTTGCTTCAACCCCACGTGATTGGAGAGTGTGTCCTTTTAAAAGCTGGTGTCAGGAAAGGCGGACCTTTTTCTAATTACGCAAATAATACACGAACAATAACAAAAGAATTCTTAAGCAGCGGCGTACCCCGGCAATTTCAAAAGATTGCGACGCGAGTTTGAAGTTTTAATAAGCCATTTTAGAATAATGATTTGTATGATCAGCTCAAACAACAAAACAACAGAAGATTAATGAGATGAAAGTGAAACATAATGTCCGCTTTACAATCGAAAACAAGGTATACGACGCTTCACTAACTACGCAGCGGCGCGGCAGGCTTTTGATCCAGCTTTGATTGAAACTTTGACATTGTCCTAGCTTAATAAAAATTATAATTATCCCGGGTAATTTAAAGGTCACAATAAGGGACAAAAACGGCTTTTTTCTTCGAAAAAAGAATGAAAGACGTGAAGCCTCTAGTTTAATTGTAAAAGTAAGAACTTTACGGTGTTTTCAGCTTTAAAATATTTTCTGGATTTCTATCCTTCCCAAATTCTAACACAGCTTTTCCCGAAACTTTCGGCGCGATAGCAATCCGACTTTGCTCACTGGCGATATTGGGAAAGTCAAAATTACTTCAGAATTCCTTTAAAACTCTGTACTTTGACTTTTCGCGAGAACCTGTAAGTTTGTCTTCTATCTGTGAATCCAAACTTTGGCGTAGGTATTACTTTTGCTTCCTGTGAGAGTTTTAAGACTACGAGCTTGCTCATTGTTATTCACAAGGCATTGTTTTGAGCCACCTCGGGCGGGTTGTCTTTGTTCTCCAGATATTGGGCAGGTATTTCACAGCGGTGCCCTTCATATTTTGAAGTTCGAACCGACGATTATTCTCCGTGGACTGGAATATCTTTGTGCTGTGTGTGATATTTTGCACACAGTAATTGGAGGCACGCGCTGTAGGTTTACACATATTGGACTTGATTTCTAACAATTGTTATCGTCTTCCTAAAACTGGATTGTTTCAAAGAAACACAAAATTTGTCGAGTGCTTGGATACGATAGTGGCCTAAAACAGTTTATGGTGAAATAATAGTCTTCCGAGATACATCGTAAATAACTATTTGCAGTTCGCAGGCAAATCTATAGTTCTCGTCACATGTTACAGCCAGGCGCGTGATGTCTGGCGCTTGCACGCACCGGTTGGTATTTTGGCGTGAAACAGTAGGTGCGCAAAATGACCGACTCACGCTGAAACGTGCGTTGCAAACAAATTGAACTAAAAATACGCAGTGTTTACGTTATCTTGGGTAAACATCTCAATCACGCACTGGGAATCCGCAGGGAGTTGATCGCTTCCTCTTTGAAAGTAAAAAATAAAAAAAGATTTCACATTTTATAGGCGTCATTTTCGCTACAAAAGAATTGATTTGTTCGCATTCGCGTGCTAAAATTGAGAGCCTGATTGCACAACACAAAGACCGCTTCTGATTGGTTCCTGAGAGAATAAGTCTAAAATTACGCGCCCGTGGCACAGTATATTTAATCCGAAGGTTTTAGTGCCAATTTCATTTCCAGACTGAGCGTCGTTCAAAGAAGAACTCTACGATCCACATACTAGAAAGAAGTTACACTATCACAAGGTTTTTAACAGTCAACATGGCAGAGAGAATCCACTGCACCAGAAAACGCCAGGTATTAGAGAGGTTCTTTCTGTGTTTACAGGAAATTGCTTGGTGCGGTCAGTTCGTGCATCTGTTCTTACATTTTCGCCTCCTTTCTAACAGGCTAGCAAACCCTTATTGGAGAGACAAAGGCGTGCGCGTATTAACCGAAGCCTCGAAGAACTTAAAGGACTTGTCCTGTCTGCACTCTATCGCGACGTAAGTTTGCTTTATGGTGTCAATAAAATTTTGCAGCAATCGTTCACCTTGCTTGTAAATAAGGTCTCATGAAAATTAGTACGTTGAATATTTAAGAATCTGTTTCACGCTTGAACATCCTTCGCTGCAAGTCAACGAAATTTTGTTTAGCAGTTTTCGATCTTTGGTCTTTCTTATCGCCATAGAATGATCAGAATTGCCAAAAGATGGAGAAAGCAGAGATCTTGGAGCTGACCGTGAACTTCTTAAAGATGATCCGTGCCCAACAAGTGACAGGTTGGTGATACTCCTTTGTGAATGTATGTTTTCAAAACCAACGCTACCATGTAAATTTTAAACATCTAATTTTGATTCAAAATCAAGTGAGACTTAAAAGCCGAAAATTGAATTTAACGCTTTCGTTTTTATGTTTCCTTTTATAGGTCACTGGTCCAAACATAGTACTTCGGAATCGCTGAGTAGTTACCGCGCCGGATTCAATGACTGTGCCAGTCAAGTCTGCAGCTTCATGGAAAACCAGCCGTCGATGGACAGCAATCTTCGCGAGCAGATTCTTGTGCGTTTGGCGTCATCTTGCAGGCCTGTGAAATCAGACACCGTGTATTATTCAAGCAGCGTTCCTGTGCCTGAAATGTATGCAGCTGATTCGTCCTACTACTACGTACCGTCGCCTCCGCCCTCGCCTCCATCAAGCGCCTTCAGTCCGTTCAATCCGAGCAACAGAGCTGTTTCACCAAGGGAGAATGGAGTGAAAACATCAATTGGATACCACAATACAGTGCACATGAAGAGTTCCAGCATGGAGACCGCAAAAATCGCCATCCCTTCGGAATGCAGGCATGCTCTTTGGAGACCCTGGATGCCAAACTCAGATAAGGGAGAACATTAACGAACCGTCCTCGTCTGTTTGCAACGACATTAGCGTCAAGCTTTAAAATATTCTTTAATCAGCTTAGTAAACAACACGGCGAGATCGAGCGCGCAATAGGGCGATAGGCAGTCCGGCACGTGCAACAGTAAGGTTTTACAGTTATTGTGCTAAATGAATGACTTATGAGTGCGCACGGAGTTGAGAGTTCTTTTGAAATAGAATCGAGAAATTGAAAAGACATTATAACAGCCGCTACGCGCTTTGTAGGGCAAGAGATAAATATATTCTTTGTGCGAATATCCAAGGACGCTAGATAGTTTGGATTTGTAAGAGTTTATAATTAAAAAAGCGTTGGTACATTTGCAATGGTTGTTCGTGTAGCGTGTCTTGTGGTTGATTATTTCTCTTTGTGAGTGGGTGGGTGTTTGTCGCGTCCGTTGTCACCCTATTTGCGCAATTTCCATGCATTTTGAAGTCATTTTCATCTGAAAAGACCACCTGAAATTTTTCGATCAGTGTGTGTTTACTTCAGTCAAACACTCAAATGCGTACCTTATACTTTTTGGCTTTGTATTGATACGATTGCATGTCCCTTAAGGCGGATATTTTTCTCGGAATCTTAACTCGCACAGCATCACGCACAGGCTTTCCGCGATTTCATGGTCGCGGCCTCAAGAGAGAGCAGAATAGTCCGGCTTATGGTGAATATGCCACCCTAAACTTACGTCATCTTTAATTATCCTTTCGATTAACGGAACCATGTTAGGTCGTCACTAATTATTATTTGCTCTGATGCAAGTCCCTTCAGTTGGTAATAAGCTTTCTGTTTATTACTAATTTAATTATCGTGATTTCTAAACAGAAGATAAATTACCAGCGTTTTTTTATTAACAGCTTACTCGCCGATTTTGAGGGTGTTAAACGAGTTTTGCCTTTTGCTCTGTGTTTTACTTGTTATCAAAGTCCCCGAAAAATTGTTTCGACTTAGTGAACCTGGTTATTCAGTTGAGCATTGAGATCCGAAAATTTAAGGTACACATTAAACCATCGAAGGCACTTTTGAACTCAGTTAGCGGCAATTACTTTGAAATAAAAGAAATCGTGTTCAGTACAGTAGGCGGAAATTGATCAGTAGTTTGCAAGAGAATTACTTGGGCAGAAATTACTGCATTGCCTCACGTGCACTGTAACCATACAGGAGCAGCTGTCGAACTAACAGATCAAAATTTATGAGCTTAAGACAAACACGAATCACTTTGTCCTTAGCAGTTAAATAGGGTCACGAGATTTCTCATGGTATCTTGTAAATGACAAATTATCATCAAAGTCTTCACTGCGATTGCTGTAGGGGGATGGGGCCAATGGCCCTTATGAAAGCTTTTTTATGCAGTTATCATGCAGCGATTATTGTATTTCGTTCATGCAAAGCACCAGGCATGGCGATAGGTTGGCTCTCATCAGTTTCACAAATAATAAGAAGAATAGTTATGATTAATGATAATGGCAATTATTTTCCTAATATCAGTATGATGCTAATGAAAATAATGCCAATTTTATACTTATAACCTGAATGAATAGCTGCTTACTGACTGAATGATTCTGGGTTTAGCACGGATTGTTGAAATCAGATCAAGAAAGGGAAATATTTAACATTTAATTGAATCGAATGGGGACTAAAATAGAACAATAACAATCAAAGGACAAGATAAATTACTGTTTGCAGTGGTAAAGTACTCTTTCAGCTGTACTATAATAAATTTTACTTAACTTTGAGTTATCATTTAATACTACATTTTTTCTTGTTCTACATATATGCATGAACAGCGGCCGGCTACAACGACTTTTCCATGTTTTTGGGCAACAAAGAAATACTTTTAGGAAGTATCGGAGGAGAATAAAGTATGAATTAGAACAGAGGAATTTCAAAAACAACCTTTCAGAACGTATATATCACCATCGTCTCTTTTATACTTGTTAGCACTATTTGTAATTAACAATTGGTTAATGCGTCAGTGTGCGTTCATCGAGATATGAAGCACGCGGGAAGTTTGGAGAGCACGAAAGATACGTAAGAGTCGCTCGAGGCGTAGCCGAGAGCAACTCTAACTTCTTGAGTGCTCGACAAACTTGCCGCGTGCTTCATATCTCGATGAAGTAACAGCTGATGCATGAAACAATTGTTTTATAACATTTTCAACGCGGTAGTTTAAATATTGTGTAAAGAGAAATTCCCTCTGCTACGTCATCAGCGTGCACAATAGCTTGATATGAAGCACGCTCGGGTACACGAATTTACCAGCTATGTTATAAAACTAATTTCTGAGTAGCTTGCATGTCTGTCAGTAATAACTTCAAAACAACATCAACAGAAAAAAACTATCGTGGCCAGAAAATGACTAACACTCAAGAATCGTAAGACAAACTCAATTCCCAAAGTCGTTTAGAGTGAGATGATAAGCGAAGATTTCTCTAAGTGGGTAACGAGTCAACAGTTCTGGTTATCTTTATCTTTAATCTTTAATAAATATACTCCTAAAACAGGAAAACTATACTAGGAGTTTCAAAGCAAAAATGAATAAATAAATAAATAAATAAATAAATAAATAAATATATATATACATACATATATATATATATATATATATATATATATATATATATATGTACATATAAATGTATAAACACACAATAAAATTAACCTATTAAAATTAAACATTAAAATAATAAAATAACAATAAAAATAGACAATATAATATAAAAACCTACATGCTTGAGATTACAGCTTTGAATTCACTTAATGAGTCAGGAATCTAAAGACATAGGTAAACTGTTCCAAGTTCTTATAGTTCTGGGGTAAAAAGAATATTTATAAGTGTCATTCAGTGTGGTAAGTTGGCAAAATGGCGCACAATTAGAAAGTCTTGAAGCTCTTGTACTGCAACATACTTCAGGTGGAAAGGAAATACCGACAAGCCCTTTGTAGATCTTATAAAACATAAACGCTTGGTTAGTCAATCTACGGTGTTCCAAGGAGTCCCACCCCAGTGCTTTGATCATTGAAGAAACATGGCTAAAACGGGAATAATCGTTGTAAACAAATCTGGCCGCACGACGTTGGACCATCTCTATCTTGTCGATGTTACACTGCGTGTGAGGGTTCCATACACTACTGGCGTACTCCAGTTTGGGGCGTACAAGTGTAAGATATGCTGTTTGCTTGACCTCTGGAGTACAACCGGATAAGATTCGTCTGAGAAGACCAAGGGTTGAATTTGCCTTCTTACAAATAATATCACAATGATTGTTCCAGGACAGATTGTCAGAAATAGATATTCCCAGGTAAGTTGCAGAGGAGACTCTTGAGATACGCTTATCGTCAAGAGGTTTGGTCATTTAATTTGTATAATAGAACCACAATATTTTAAAATTAATGAGGAATTAAGTTTTTAGGAACTTCTTGATTTCGAAGTCTACCGAGACTTTTATGGGTATTAATGAAATTTAGTATATAGTATATTCTGGTACATCTATTAAAACATCTGTTCGTACATCTATTGGCAACTCAAGGAATTCATGAACGTCACGTCCTACACATCTTTAGCCATTACATTAGAATGCAAAATTTTTCTTTGTTAGTATGCATGTGCATTGTCGGAAAGCGCATTTGGCCCCCTGAGTTTCAACATAACGGTAAAGCCACTAGCGACGCAAGCACAAGCGCAAGCATAAGCGCAAACACAAGAGGGCTTATTTCACCGTGAAAACGGGCTTTTAGGCAACCAAGCAACTCTTGCGACACAATGAAGTGGTGTGTGACTAGCCAGGCTCTCTTGTTGGGTGCGCTTCCCGAAACCGGTGCGAAACCCCAGCTCCTGTCCACAAGTCGCCAGAAATTATCAAAAACAAAAATTAAAGATGCTCCAAATTTTGCTAAAAGTTGCTTGAATGTTGGTTGTTTTTTCATCAATTCAAATGTATTTTCTTTGTAAAACTACGATTATTGTAAAGCGCCATTGAGCTCACGAAAATGGCGCTATATAAATTCTTGTATTATTATTTTTTTCAACTGGCAAAGTTGCTGAAAAGGTGCTCGTTTTCCAAAACGTTACTCAAAGTTGCTCGTTATTAAAAAAATTAAGAATAGCTTCTCTTTTAAGGTATTTTTATTCGTTTCTCCTTATACGAATGCCAAGAAGCAATTACTTTTTGCAACACTAAACATGAACTAGAATGCATGACTTTAATAACATTCGCCACCGTATATATTCATGCGATCAGTATCAACATTCAGTTTGCCACTGAGGTTCATGTTCATTCTGGCTTAATATGACAAGATTCAACCTGCTGACGACCCTCTTAATTGTTATTCAATTTTATTTATTTACTCTCCCAGTCGCCAACTCAACAAATTGAAATGTACACACCGACGGAGACAGGTCACAGACATTCAGGCTCAGGATGAAGACAAGTTGTTCGAAATCAAAAAAGTTGATCGCTACAGAAAAAGTTGCTTGAAATCGAAAACTTGTCGTCATCTTGTGGACAGAAAGAGCCTGCTCGCCGGCTAGTGTGTACCTTCCTTAGATTTTACGGCCTAAGCGTTTTAGAGACAAAGGACGAGTACGACTTTCAAACTTCGAACCAGCTGTCACCTCCACTATAACCCTCACTCTTCCTTGGTGCTTACCAGCAGATAAGGTGATTGTAGAAACACTGAGGATTAATGTCGAAGTGATTGAAAGTAGTCGAATTAAAATACGATACAATCTTTACAGTAAATTATTACACCATTATGAATTTTGATTAATTTCTTTCCATGTCTAGTATTTAGTAGTGTTTTCTCTGTTTCTATTTAAAAATTAGATTATGAGCTCGAGATTTCTATCGCGTGATAGCTGATGAGGGCGCAGCCCGAATCAGCTATCACGCATAGAAATCGAGAGCGAATGATCTAATTGTTTTATCCAAGTTCTCCTCACAGACACTTCGAAAACGCGAAGAAGCGGGCGCCATTTTGATGATAACCGGCTACTCACTATCTATCACTGAATAGATAGTGAGTAGCGTAGCCAATCAGAGAACGGCATTCGTGATAGAACGCTAGTAGATTTATACTAAAATACGTTATGACCTTTTATATAATAACCAAATCAATGTGCGCGCTCTGATTGGTCAGTCAGCTATGGTTTATTGTTCCAATAAACTCGTGGAAATTCGCGCGTCTTTCTCTATTATTATATGGGGTGTTGGAAGAACATTCGAATAATTCGTAAATCACGAGCCGCAGGCATAGAAACTTGTGGTATATTGTTTAAATTACAGTAAAAACGAGCTCTGATTCTAAGTGAAGGGTCCTAAGATCTGACTATTGCCTTTAATCTTTAATCTTTAGCTTTAATCAGTATACTCCTAAGACAGGATAACTATACTTGGAGTTTTAAAGCCTTCCTGTCTTCGTAGTGAACATATACATGTACGCAATGAATAGATGATTATTTTTGCGAGTTCAAGGTTTGCAATTCTTTTTCACCCTCTAAGAAGGAGACACAAGAAATATCTAGCAACGGATTATTTACAAAATCATAGTATTGTAGGAACACACATTTTATCAAAGTTCAATTGGTAGTTATTATAGTTCCCTTTTCTGGGCAAAAAAAGCTGAGAAAATTATCATCAGCACTAGCAGATAGCAATGAGTAGTGGGCATGTGCTTGTCACACAACTCAATCATAAAGTAACCCCTGTTTAGATTCCTATTGCGCGTAGGAGGGTAGTTACGGGAATCCCTTGTAGAACTTTGTTTTATTGTAGAACGGGACCTAGTTCCCAGTGTCTTCTCCCGATCTCTTCTTTCCTGCGAACGAGGTAGATCAAGATGGCGGCGACTTGTGCTCAAATATGGTCTCAGAGATAGTTAAAATGCGGCCACAGAGAATGAAAGGTATGCAGAAAAGGTCGTATGTTATTTATAATGTGATTTTCTCTTAAAAAATAAAGACAATGTAAGAATTGTATATCCAGTAAAAAACCTTCTGGGGTTTACGACTTCACGTCGAAAATTCTTCCATGCACAGATCGCGATAACACGGTTATCCTGTTGTAATTCAAAATGACGAATATCAATTGTCTTTGAAATACGTAGTTTCCTTGCCGAACAAATCAGAGGTTATATATGACTTGTTAGTGAGTATTGCAGACCTTCCAACCTCTGTAACCCCGAAACCTTGAGATCTCAAAAATGAACAGGAAAAACCCTTGAGATTGAGGTTTATAAAGTGTTCGAAAACAAAGAACTTTCAACGGTACCGGGCAGCGCCGACATGTGTAGATTATTTTCTTTTAGGACTAGTTGGGACGCTTTCCGGATCACAGCTTCGTTCCGCCATATTGAACATGTGCTTTTTATACGGCTTTTAACCTTTACTATGGCAAGCCAAATGTAGCAATATTCAACTCATCTAATTTTATATTCAGTTATGTATTTTGTTTTCAACTATTGGTTTAATATTCAACTATTATTCAACCTTCAACACATCATTCAACATTCAACTATTTATTCAACATTCAACTATTTATTCAACATTCAACTAGTCATTCAACATTCAACACATCATTCAACATTCAACTATTCATTCAACATTCAACGCATCATTCAACATTCAACTATTGATTCAACATTCAACTATTGATTTAACATTCAACTATTGATTTAATATTCAACTATTCATTCAACATTCAACGCATCATTCAACATTCAACGCATCATTCAACATTCAACACATCATTCAACATTCAACTATTCATTCAACATTCAACACATCATTCAACATTCAATGAGTCATTCAACCGGTCAGTATAAAAATAGACTGTGGACTGCGGACTGCGGACCCGGACTGCGGACTGGGTATAAAACGTGGACTGAGTATAAAATGAGGACTGAAGGCTGCAGACTAGGTACAAAACAATGTGCAAAAAGGCGGGTGTAGTCATGGCCCACCCTATCGCCTCCCGGCAGTCGTTTTCCTTTTTTTTTAACTCAGTTCATCCTGTGTCGTTTTTTTTTTTTTTTTAACTCAGTTCATCCTGTGTAAACGGAACGTTTTCCATCAACACTCCCTGTCATACCAACGACTCTCTTGGTGGCGGTTCGCTCAAAATTTTCAGTGTTAAACAGACTCGTGGTAGATTGGAATCAGGAAAACGAGAATGCCGTATAAATACAACTTTCGGGCAGCTATCAAGAGGCTATGGTCCTATTCCGTGCAGATCATCCAGCGAACTGGGTCCCAGTTTCTGTCGCTTGCGTGAACCCGCGATGACTGAAGAATCCAAACCAGCTTGAAATAGTGTAGCATCCAAGCATGTAATACACCTGCCCGTAGCCTTTATATGAAATGTAATTATTTTAATACCGAAGGCCTCATGTTTTCCCGTCGTTGGAACCGTCGACACTGTAAAGTTTATGCACATGTCATTGGCTTCCCAGTGGGGTCATCTCCCGGGCCTACCAGGGAGACGTGGGGGACAATAAGGAGATGGATGTGATTCTTTGCCCGAGGGTAGGGGAAAATCTTGACATTGTTTTACATCACAGATTAGGGGTGGGGAAATTCACAAGTTTGAAAACGATGTCACAGGGATTTTCAGCTGAGAGGCACCTCACCCAGTGGGCTTTGTCCGGTGAGAGATTCCCAACCCCCCGGGGGAAATTCCTCAAGTTTGCTTGACTGATTTTACAACCCCCTGGTTAGCCTGGGGGTCGATCCCACGAGGAAGCCGATGACATATGCATTTATGCCTGGTGGTCAGAGCAAATAGATCAGGTGTTTATTCTTATATACTTTTGAAACAAAAATTGAAAGTAAGTTCAGCTCCAAGGTTTTTTTTTCTCTCCTCACTCTTTTTCTTCAAAGAACATTTAAGAAATTGTGACAGGAAAGATAATTTGGGACAGCATCAACAGAATCAAATGCACGTGCATTACCGTGGGAACAGTGAACCGTGATTGGTTGAAGTTTTCCCAAAATTTACATACCTCAGGAGACGTGATTGTCTTGGAATTTTGGAAAACATTTAATTTAAAAAGAACTAAAGGTCTAAAATATTCCGAATTCAGTTCTACCACGAGTCTGCTTAGCAAATTTGAGTGAAACGCCGCTGAGAGAACAGAAGAGAGTCGTAGGTATGACAGATTGACGGAGAAGGTTGTTTACGGCAGGTTTCCAGCAATGCTGAACCGAGTGTTTTGCACTTTGTTGACAGCTGTATTAATTTCAGTTTTTTATTGTTTTTCTTAGCAAGAAGACCCGTCACGCGAGATTCCCACCATTTTTATCATATTTAGCCAATCATATTATACCTCCCTCGTGGAATCGAACAATCCAAGAGAAAGGACCCTGTTATTGAAAACAGTATGTTCGTGTTTTTTGCACTGAAAAGGAAAATAATTTTACTAGAAAACATTGCAAAAATATTGAAAAACTTAAAACCATCTCGGTTAAAATTTTAAAATAGCCTGTTTTAAACGGGATTACGCCTCACAGAATTGAAAGTATATCAACAATACGATAGAGAAAGTTTGCTGTTGAAGTCTCGTTTTTGATTATATCTGATTTGTTAAGAATGACGGTTAGTTGGCTGTATGTATCATTTATTTTCAGTTGACTAGCTAGCTTGTGCAAAGTGGAATTGCGCATTAAACTAGTTCAAAACAACTGGTAGATGCTGTGGACATTATTTTCCTGGTGTATCTTCAAATCCAGTAGCACGCTATAAACCCGCGGTGCGAAACACCGAGTTTTAAAAAATTGACCACCAGTAGGCCATAGGGTGGGCCATAGCCTACACCATGGCCTACGCCACGGTTTGTCCATACCCGCCTTTTGCACAGTGTTTTGTACTCACTACGTGTTTGGTTCCTAGTCCTCATTTTACGGCCCAGTCCGCAGTCCGGGTCCACAGTCCGCAGTCCATCTTTTATACTGACGGGTTGAATGACTCGTTGAATGTTGAATGATGCGTTGAATGTTGAATGAATAGTTGAATGTTGAATGATGTGTTGAATGTTGAATGATGCGTTGAATGTTGAATGATGCGTTGAATGTTGAATGAATAGTTGAATATTAAATCAATAGTTGAATGTTAAATCAATAGTTGAATGTTGAATCAATAGTTGAATGTTGAATGATGCGTTGAATGTTGAATGAATAGTTGAATGTTGAATGATGTGTTGAATGTTGAATGACTAGTTGAATGTTGAATAAATAGTTGAATGTTGAATGATGTGTTGAAGGTTGAATAAAAGTTGAATATTAAACCAATAGTTGAAAACAAAATACATAACTGAATATAAAATTAGATGAGTTGAATATTGCTACATTTGGCTTGCCATACTTTACTTCACGTAAGAACGTCAAATTGCAATTCAAAACACAAAGTGGAAGATCTTCACGTGATCTTCATACTCATGTTGTGCTCAAACTGAGGCAGAAACGAAAATAGAGTAACTCAAGTTTGATTTTGGGCTGTCTTTCATTAAGATTGTCACTCATTGAGGAAAACCGTGAGATTTTGAGGTTAGACTGTGAGACCGTGAGATGGGATCTGAAACCGTGAGTCTCACGGCCAAACCGTGAGTGTTGGAAGGTCTGGTATTGGAACTTTATACGAGAGAAAGCAACCCTAAAAACCGTGGCTCATATGGGACATTCATGTATTTTAAGGTGACGTACACTGGTTTCTATTACTTTCCAGCTCTTCTATGATGGATCATCCCTACCAATCTTTATAAGTGGTTTCCTTTATAGTGGTATCAAAGAAATGCTTAATCATTGGTGAACTAAGTTATGAAAATATTTTTTGATATAATAGGTTACCATAGCAACACTATAACCCACTAGAAACACCCCTAAATTTAGCTTTTAGCGAAATTAACTCAAAAACGAGCTCAGTAATAGCCATTTGTTATTGTTGAAAACTAATAAGCGTGTCAAGGTGCAACATTTAGCAAAGTTAAAAAAATTATATTCCCAATAAAAATCAAAGAGTCTGTGAGATATCTCATTGATGTATTTTTCATGAAGAGAAAGTTGTTTGTCAAACATGAGGAGTAAAGGAAGACATAAACATGCAAATTGTCACAAGCCAGTGACTACAGTCAAACCTGTGCTGATTAAGCGAGCCTTTATTAAGTGGTCAGTTCTAAATTAAAGTACCCAAAATTTCTCCACTCATTTGCTGCAAATGTGACCTCTGTTAAGTGGTCACCTCTATTAAGTGGTTGCGGTCACCTCTTACAAAGTCCTAACAAGTGTATTTTTATTGTTTTCACCTGTATTAAACGGTCACTTTAAAAGGAAACCATACAAATGTATATTAAATATGGCTGAACTAATACTCAAAATCTATACAATTAAAGTGCTACTACGATCAGAAAATCACTTGTGTTTTTTCTTCAAAGTTTTAAAGTTTGCTTAACAACCGACTCGTGAAATTTCAAGCTGTAATTTGGAGAAATCAGATTTTTATTTTGACTGAAATATTTCCATTTAGTGATCCGCTGTTACTAACTTCAAAATCTTGAGAGAACTGGATCGAGGACAAAATGACGTAAAAAGCTCACAAGAGTAAGAATGGAGTGTGTGTAAACCCAGCTGATTTAGTATGCTGCACGGGAATTTTGAGCTTTCAGATTCTCAGACTCGTGTTTTGCATACTTAATAAGCTGCATTAACACACTGCAATTTTAAACAAGTGAGCATATGACGTCATTTTATCTTGAATCCAGCTCTCCAAGGCCTAATCGGTCAGTTACAAACATGAGTAATGATGGGGTGTAAATTAAAAAGTTGCTCTCAAAGTAAACAGTCTTCTGCTTGAAATTAAAGCTTGAAATTTCGCAAGTCGGGCGTTAAGCAAACACACTTTCTAAATTTGAAGAAAAAACTGAAACAAGTGATATTCTGATCGTAGTAGCACTTTGAGAAAGTGTGATATAAATCTCTTACAATGACCAATCAATTTTGTGTAGGGCCGTTCCAACTTTTGCAATATAGTAGCAGATGAAAAGTCTGCAACCGTGGGTTTGACTGTATGTGAGAAAAATCAATCCCACAAGATCTCAAAAGGTGAGGTCATTAAATCAGTAAACAAAAACTGCTTTATTAAAAAGTACAATCTTTAATCTCAAATAAATCAACACTCTAGCATTTTTATAAGGCGCACTTGGCCATAAGACACACCCCCAACTCAGAAACTCAACGGTGTCAATTTTTCTAATGGAAAATTTCCGTATAACACTTGGTTATAAGACGCACCATAAACTGAGAAGAAAAAACAAAACGAAATACACATGGAGTGACAACAAAGTTGTAATAAACAAGAGCGAAAAACTGGTGCATAAACAAAGAGTCGAAAAAGTAGAGGGAACAGATTTATCAAGTTTATTTACTTGTAACCTATTAAACAACTTTGTAAACTAAACAACTATACAGATGTAAACAAAGCAAAAAGTTGCTTCCTGATTCTGTTTGAGCGAAATTGTGACTTATGCGGGCAAATAAAAACAAAAGCTGATTCACCTTGATTATACAAAAGCAGTAATTGTCACCCACACTCAATGACGATTTGGTTTGACTTGCCAACAACGAAAATGCTCAAGGTTAACGGCTTCAAATGTCAGTGCACAAAAGTGGATGGAGGAAGAATGTTTGTATGTAATTTGTAAAGAAACACAGCTTATATTTCTTGCCGTGGATGTGTTACGATGTTAGCACGCTAAGTATCACATTACAGAGCACATGCTTTTAAGCACGTCCCATATGCAAATACGGCTTTGTTTTGAAAATACTTGCGATGTTATCTCGCATTACCAGTTTTGAATCAAATTTTCTTTTACCCTCATCTTGGGAGCGGAAGGGTGAATTTGAAAAACCTCCATATCTATGAAAGTCAGTGCTTAATCAAAACAGAAAATGCGAATTTAAAAACTTGTTTCAGGAAAATATTTGCCTATAAGGCACACCCCAAGTTTAAGAATAATTTTCAGTTGAAATAGTAGTTTTGTTCAAAAAAACGGTGCGCCTTATAACCGAAAAACTGTGGCAATCCGGCTGGGCCCTCACAATATTTCATTAATGACTATGACTACGACTATGTCATCAAAAAAAAAAGGGTGTCACCGAACTCATTTGTAAGTTATTGTTGGCTAAAGCTAAAATCAGGGGTGCTTTTAACAGGCTTAAGTGTTGCTATGGTAACCTATTATGTTAAAAAAATATTTTATAACTTGTTCATCGATGATTTACCACTATGATGGTAACAGCTTTTAAGCCTGATTCACACTTGTGACATAAGCATAAGTGTAAGCGTAAGCATAGTCATAAGAAAATGCTAGTGTGCATTAAAGTGAAATAAGCATAAGCATAAGAAAAAGAAACATTTTCCTTTTTCTTGTGCTTATGCTTATGCTTATTTCACAAGTGGGAACCGGTGTGAAATAAGCATAAGCATAAGCGCCATCTTGTTTGTCCACCGACATGACTCGCACTGCACATGCGTAAGTTGCTAGTGTGAACATCATTATGCTTATGCTTACGCTTACGCTTGTGCTTATGTCACAAGTGTGAACTAGGCTTTAAAGATTGGTAGTAATTATCCATCAATAAAAGTACTAAAAAGTGCTGGAAACCTTGTAAGCCACCTTAACTGCAAAATGTAGAACTCAGATTTTTGCAGTTGTAGAAATCCGGGTTGTAAATTTGGTGATAAATGCAACTCAGAGTTTTGAAGTAGAAATCAGAGTCTTGAATTTAGCAGTGATCAATACAATTCAGATATTTGCAGTAGAAAGCTGAGTTGTAGATTTGTTGATAAATGCAACTTGGATTTTTGAAGTAGAAATTCAAGTTGTGAATTTTGTGATCAAGGCATCTCTGATTTTGCACTTCCTGGAAAGCTCAGATCAAACTGAAAGCACATCTAAGGTTATGTCGGCCCTGATCCCCGATCCCCGATCCCAGATCCTTGATCCTTGATCCTCAATCCTTGATGCCCGTTCCTGGCTTTCCAGGAAACTGCAATCTGAGTTGTATTGACTGTTAAATTCATAACTTGGATTTCTACTTCAAAAATTGGTTGTCTGTAGTGATACAAGGGCTATTAATTTGGTTGAACAAACATCACCAAGTTTTCATTTGAACTCTTGCGGTCACCTAAAGTTAATTAGAGTTATTTTCAGTTTCTTCATTTTATTAGCATTTCAGTGATACATGGTTTTCTGGGATTTTGAGAAAATACATGACGTTAATTGATTTTAAAAATCATGTTTCGACAGTTCTTCTATCATCTTCAGTTTAAACTGCATAAAGTACAAAGTTGAATTTATAGTGTAAGGAATGCTAATTAGTTATAACAACAGAAGGAAAGATGACAATGTATACCCATTGAATATGAATAGCTTCCTTGATCTTAAGTTGGAAGAAAGCAGAAAATGTGATCTGAAATACTAAAACAATCATTAGAACATAAAGTGCAGCATTGCTTAGAATTTTGTAAATGAGAGGCCCTATCACTGACCAGGTGTTCCGTATGCATGTGGAAAAATGCCAAGTGGTTTTGCCGACACTTTAGCAGGCATTACAGCCCGCTATTCCTTTAAAAACAGCACACACAATAGCGATTTTCTGAAAGGCATTACTGAAGGAAAACAGTAGCCTTAAATGCCTCTGCTTCCTGTAAAAAATATGGCTGTTTTGCAGTCTAGTAAAGACATGATACTTTTCAATTCCACCCATGCAATAAGTATATTGTTTGAAAACAGGTGACTGACCTTTGTTATAGGATGGAAACCTCTTACTTCCTTTGAGTCTCACCTCGCTAGAGTTGTCTGATATACCACAGAGAGTTTACTGATATTCCATTGACAGTTGACGGACATATCACCTACTGTTGATCAAGTATCAGTCCATATATATTGAGGGATATGGCTACTAATATATCGACTGCCTATGCTACTGCTATGTCGTTCATGGCAGTTACCATAATTTGCTGTACTATCTTGTGTGTAAGAAACACATCAAATGCTTATAAATGCATATTTGCTGCTTACCAAATAAATCCTTATGAGTTTAAAGTGGTTTTCCTAGCAAAACTGATTGCCAATACATAAACCATTATTCTTTATAATTTTTATTAGATTCCAAATTTGTCACTGAAGACCAAGAACATTCCAGTTTGGAAGCTACAAAACACAGGATGACCAAACATAAGCGAGGAGATCCTGGTGCTGCTGTTTCATTTCATGAGATTGAAGCAGCTGCAGAGGAGAAGCTAATCAAGCCGCAAAGCAGTTCCAAGAATCATCCTGCAAGGAAACTGACCAGAAATGTAACTCTGCTTCAAGGAGTTTCTCTTATAGTTGGTGTTATGATTGGTTCAGGAATCTTTGTCACCCCACGTTACGTTCTTCTACACTCAGGCTCTGTAGGTGTAACACTTATGGTGTGGATTTTATCTGGTATTATGGCAACTTTTGGAGCCCTGTGCTATTGTGAATTAGGAACATTGATTCAGCGTTCTGGAGGCGAGCTAACATATATTCGTGAAGCTCTGGGCCCGCTAGCTGGTTTTCTAGTAAGTTGGACAATGGTTCTGATTTTGAAGCCAGCATCTGTAGCCATCATCACACTGAGTTTTGCATCTTATGCTATCCAGCCTTTTATGAGTGATAGTAACATAGAAACTGAGCAGCTTATCAAAACCATAGCTGCTGTTTGTATTATTCTAATTACATCTGTGAATTGTTTGAGCTCTCGCTGGGCGGGTAAGATGCAGATCATTTTTATGGTAATGAAATTGCTGGCCATTGGGATAATAGTAATGATTGGAGCCTCTAGAATTGCCAGTGGACGTTATGAAAATTTTCAATCACCTTTCAAAGGAACTAACCCCAACATTGGAGAGATTGCTCATGCTTTCTTCAGTGGACTGTGGGCTTATGATGGCTGGAACCAGCTCAATTATGTTACAGAGGAATTACAGGAGCCTCATAAGAATCTCCCGCGTGGTGTCCTGATTGCACTACCCCTTGTTACACTTTGCTACACTCTGGTTAATATAGCATATTTCAGCATCCTGACACCAGCAGAAATGTTGTCGTCAAATGCTGTTGCTGTATCTGTTGCTGAGAAGGTGCACCCGACCCTTGTCTTAGTGATGCCGCTGTTTGTAGCTTGTTCTTGTTATGGTGCAGCAAATGGTTCCATTTTCACCAATGGCAGAGTGGTGTGCTCAGCAGCCAAGGAAGGCCATATGCCCCAATTTCTAGCCACCATCAATGAGCATTTCAAGACTCCTTTACGTGCCATCATGTTTCCGTCTTGCATTTCCATTTGCATGTTGATACTTGGTAATTTAGATTCCTTGCTAAGTTGCTTCAGCTTTGTGGCCTGGATTTTTCTTGGCGGTACATTCCTTTCCCTTATAATCCTTCGCTGGAAGAGGCCCCATGACCTGCGTCCTTACAAAGTGTGGATTGGAATTCCCATCATCATGGTGATGGTGTCATGTTACCTTATTATGGCACCTCTGTTGGCCAAACCCCAGTCCTCTGCAGTTGCCCTGGGCTTTGTGTTTTCAGGGGTGCCTGTGTATTTCATGTTTGTTGTTCAAAATTAGCAGCAATGTTGAGAGAAATTAGATTTGATCAAGACATAGTATGATTTATAATGGTAATAGGACTGAGTGGAGTCGAATTCAGTCTGTAATCATACGAGTAATTTACGAAATCGGATGACCGCGAAGCGGGAGTCTGATTTGTTAATCATGAGTATTATTACAGACAGAATTGGACAACACGAAGTTTAGTTACCAATTAATCAAAATTATGACAAAATTTGAGAAACAAACCAACCATCGGTTGAGTGTTAAACAGTCACATGTAGTTATCAATTCTGAAAAACATAACAGTTTACTCAACAAAATGCACAACAACAGCACGTGCAAACTGACGCATACTGTCCAATTACACAAGCATGACGCATACATGTAAACTGACCTATTACACTGTCCAATTACAAGCATGACACATAAACTGTCCTATTGGTGCTCAAATTGGGCTGTTGATAACCAATAACGTTTGATAATTTTGTGATAGTTCTGATTAACTGTGTCATTGTCCTCAATTTAATTTGTTGTGATATGTCAAAATGTGGTGAAAGTATACTGTGAACTTGTTAATATTTAGGTTTAGCATTAAGAAATAATAGTTGTATTATAATAATGTTATGAATTTGTAACTTGAGCTGTAAAAAGTCATTTAGTAAGGTGGTTGGTGTAATTAATCTTGCAACACAGAAAAGGTTCGACATAGGGACATGTGTTCTTTGGTGGCTTCTTTCTTGCCTCAACTTCATTCATGTACAGAAAATCATTGTGAAAAATAAAGTAATTTGTGAGATGTTACACTGAGTATTTGGTCCCTAGATATCATTCAATTAAAGTGGACTCTATTATTTTTATTTATTTGTTTTTGCTGAAAGAAACCATCAAATACTAACGAAAAGGACAGAGACATGGTGACCTCGGTGATAACTCGTTTTTCTGTTTACAAGGTCAAAAAAGAGTAGGTTCACATTCCCTTTCACCAAGAATTGTCCAAATTGTCGAGCCCTTTTTCCCCTATTCCCAACTCTTCCAGAAGCCAAATAGCAACTTGAACAATGCTGTAGAGAGTGCAGGTGATTAACTGTAAAACGTGATGGAAATGAATGTGTCAGGTTTCTGATAAGGAATGGATGATTGAATTGTAACGTTGAGCTGGGGAAAGGGTTCTCCTGCCACCATGTGTCACTATGCTGAACTCATTTCTCCTGCCTGAATGCTCTAGTGAAGCTGGCTGTCTGGACACTTCCCATTATGTGGAACAATTATTTCGGTGCTGCAATTACTGATTAGTTTTCTCAGCCTCCTATACAGGTGTTTTTAGCGGAGTCAGTATAACCACCTGATCCCCCAAATCAGAAACGCACCTTGGTTATTTGATGTCCACAAACAGACTATCACTGGAGGAGTCCATGAACATTCTTAAAGAGGCTAGCGCACGGTCAGACCAAATGACCGTCGACAAATACTCGAGGACCTTAGAAAACCGTGACAGCAAACGTTTGGGAATTCAGAAATTAAAACGGAGATTTGCCGTTGTTTGTTCACCTTCTTTTTGATCGTTTACCTATTCTCCGTAAAAATAGCGCTTCGGACGAGCTCTCTTTGTATTTCTTCCATAAACAAACCAGCAACGAGTCGCAATTGTTGAAACAGAATGAAACCTCCGCTACTCAATGAAGTTTCAATGTTTTCTTGTCCTGTCTTCAAGCGAGTTGCCTTGAATCTATAATCTCCACGTTAGTACGTGCATATTAGATTTTTCATTTTTAAAACAGGAAACATTTTCACTGGAAATTGAAGGCCCGTCCATTTAAATTTCACAGAAACAACGGAATTTTACATGGAAACTGAATAGTAGTCATGGTTTATATTACAAGCTGACAATTTGGACCAATCGCTCGGCAAGAAAAAAAACGCACGCATATAAATGACTCTCAGCTTCCTGTCATATATATATGAGGGGAGATTGTCATAGCAAAGGAATTGACAGAATTGTTGGTCACAGGATCAAAAATGCTGTTGCAGTTTGGCGAAACAGAAAAACGGGAAAGATAAAACTGAAGCGGGAAGATCCCAAATTAGGTTAAGAAGTGTGCTAATGTTTTTGAGTCATAGAAAAAAATAGGGAAGTTTGAGTTTTGTCAGTCTGGAGCAAATTAGTTCGAGACCAGTGAGTAAAAAAATTCTGAAACTATGAAGAGAAAAAAAGAATGCGAACTTTACTTTGTGTTCAAAACGCAAAAAATGAGTCGTTCGAATTAAGTCAAGGTTCATTTGAGAGATTTTTTGTCGCTTGCATGGAAACCATAGCTGAAAAAATGCTTTCGCAAAGAAACAACGGCGTCACCGCGCGCAAATTATTCTAAATGACGCTTAGCCCCACGTCATAATGGGAGACTGACAACGCAAAAGAATTGACAGAGAAGTCGGTCAGAGCGCACAAAGATTGTTACAGTTTTTCCAAAAATCCGAGAGAGAAATTATACTGATGGAGCAGCAAGCTGACGATTTAGGTTAGTAAACTCATTTTGCTTTCAAATGAGATACGCAAAGCCAGAAATTTGAAATTTCTCTCGAGAAAAACCACAATGCGAAAATTCGCGGAAACATACAACTTTCTGATGAAAACAGATAAAAAAAAAAACACAAAGAGTTGGACAAATTGTGTTAGGAGAGCTACAGAATCAAGATTGTTCTTGAGGAGAGCCACGATATCATAAACGACTTAAACGTTTTTTCCTTGTGCTACTTCTGGGAAGCAGACAAAAGACTGAAAAGATATTTAATGTTTATTTGTTTATACTTTGGCACGAGCGCAAAACGTTGGAAACACAAGTTGGCACGCGCCATGGCAACAATTACATCACGCTGGCTCGTGCCTTCGTTTTTTCGTCAGCACTCGTCCAGAAAATAAACTTTTGCTTTACAATTTATGTTTTTTGGAAGCTAGTCCCTACTCTACCCTAAAGTAATAAAAGTGTCAACAACGTAAATTTTCACAATGTATAAACTGACTTTGGCAGAAAGATGGAACAAAATTCCACGACAAAAGATAATTAAGAAAACCAAATTAAACTCCGTGTGCATAGTCAGGCACAAAGAGCAATGGTTAGTAGAGAAGGCTTACATTCATTCATTCATTCATTCATTCATTCATTCAGTCATTCATTCATTTCTTTAACTTTTTCATGTAATTAGAATTCACGCATAAATCACGAAATATTCCCTTGTACTTTTTTTTTTTTTCTGACAAATTTTGAATTTTGTTCCATTAATAAAAAGCACGTCTTTCACGCAAAAAGTTGGAAGGAAAACTGGCAAAGGCTATCAAACGGCACTGGGTAGGTTAACTTCATACAGCTAATAGTTATTGAACTGTACAGTTTGAATGACGGCGCTTTTGAAAAGCAGAAACACGTACACATAACAGTAGGCTGCGCACGATGAGCAGTTGAAAGTAAACACCATAGCCTTTGACTCCTTCAGTGACAAGGTTATTACATTTAAAACTGTTTCATCATTAAGAAGATCAAAGAAACCTACCGTTCGGCAGTGCAAGTGTGTCAATTTATAGCAGTCGTTCACTCCGCTCTGTATAGCTGACCGTTTGATTTGCAGTAATTTGTAGACAGTTTGACAGAACTGTTAGCGCGCGCTTTGTTGTGGAGTAGGAAACCGCGTCGATAAAAGGGCCGTTTATACGAGAGAAAATAAGCCGAGGCTTA
Source organism: Pachyseris speciosa (assembly GCA_016490735.1). Lineage (NCBI taxonomy): Eukaryota > Metazoa > Cnidaria > Anthozoa > Scleractinia > Pachyseridae > Pachyseris > Pachyseris speciosa. The sequence continues at coordinate 525,337 of JAEMWC010000032.1, read as the reverse complement.
CTCTGGCCACGGCTTACATAAGACGCGAACACCCCGTATAAATGGTACAAAATCTACGTTCACGGCTTTCTCAAGCTGCGGCTTATCCTGGCTTAGGAGTTTTTACTCGTATAAATAGTTCCTTTCGCATATTATGTAAGCCGTGGCCAGAGTAAGCCGCGGAATATTTCCTCCCGTATAAACGACCCTAATATCGCCATCGGTTAAACTTTGATCGCAGACGAAATAGAACGTTTAGTACCCCAGGTTAGATGATGTTTGACCAACAATTTTTTTTATCGGATGAATGTTCTGCTGTGGATCAAACATTTTGGCCGACTGACGTTTACCCATGCAAGCGTCTAAGAATTAAACAACAAATGTAAGGCGTGTCGTATAACAATGTTGAAACGTTTAGCTGGCTCCCTTTTCGTTATAGGTGAACTCATTACAGGGGTAATTCCCTTTAACAGATTAAAAAATGTATGACTTAGCCTAATTCAATAAGAGGTCTTTAGATTCAAAATTAAATTCATCAGTATCATATAGTTGTCGGAACGAAATCTTCGCGAGGAAGTGAATAATCCAGATGCCACGCACCTCTCAGTAACCTCTTATTTCATTGGTTCTTATTACCACGCAGCTCCATTATTTCAGGGCTAGGGTCCATTGTTTCTGTTGTTTGTTTATTGTTTTCTCAGCCAATCCTGTGAACTGTTCCGAGAGCTGCGTGGCGCCTCGAATAATCTCGATACAGTATCAAATTAAACAATTTTTGTCTGGACAATATTTTCTATTGTAAAATTCATATAAGTGCACCTAAAACCAAAAATTTTTTCCGCTAAAATTAATCTTTGCATCTGTTTGAAACGCATTGCACCTTTTTTTTTTTTTTACCAAATCTTGACTAGTTATTTTGACTTTTCTAGGGTGTTAAAGTTGCAAAATCTGGCCATCGTCTGCCCCACGACCGAGTCAGAAGGGGCTTGGGTCTATTCTCGATGTGACGTCACACTGATTTACATCGCATTGAGTCTTTGTAAACATGCATGCAAAGCAGTTTGTGACGTCAAATCGAGAATAGACTCAAGCCCCTTCGGACTCGGTCGTGGGACAGATGATGGCCAGATTTTGCAACTTTAACACTCTAGAAAAGTCAAAATAACTAGTCAAGATTTGGTAAGAAAAAAGGCACAATGCGTTTCAAACAGGTGCAAAGATTTATTTTATCGAAAAAGAATTTTTGGTTTTAGGTGCACTTTAATAATCCATAAGAGTTATGCCCAATCTACTGGTAGTATTTGAGTCACGTGTATACCTCTCTAAACCCCCAACACAAATCATTAACTTTCATAAAAGAGTCCTGCTCAGCTAATTAGTATGCAGTTGTATCTGCGTTTCCTAATACGTGGCTGGCAACTTGATGCGGGGAACTCGTCTCTTTCCTGAGACCCTTTGTTTGAGCTGGCTGTCTGGTTCTGTTAGCACAAGGAACTCGATACCAAACTGAATAATTACACGAACAAAATGACAAAAGCAGATTTCGCTCCCATGCACGTAAGATTTACAACCGCCTTTAAAGTTTAACAAAGAATTCCGGCACAGCAAAGTCGACATGATCAATAGTTTCCCCCCATGCTGATATATGTTTTTTCCCTTATGAATGCAACCATGATGAACTCAATCTTCTCATATTGTTGTCTTTTCTTTTCTTTTCTTTCTGAACTAGGTCTCTCAGGAACTCGCCGAGAAGTGCAGTATTTCCCAGGTCCATTTGTTTGAACTCTAGGAGGCGGATGCAGAAGTGATGCTGTCGCTAACAGAACAGGAGAGCGAGGAAATAAACGACACAGAGGAAAACCAAGTTCCACGAGAAGAGCCACAGAATGTGATAAAGTAGCTTCAGAACCAGTTATCGGAGGTTGGCAAATCTTTATTTCAGCTTCCTTCATTTGCTACCAAAGTTTAGTTTGAATTACTCCACAGAATAAAAAAAATATCAAGATTTCATCCACAGACACGAAACGTAGAATCGTCCTCAGCGTATATCAGCTTTAACTACTAGAAAGTGTTGCTCGTTTGATTTACCCCACAGACTCGTAAGTTAGAGCCAGTTTATACAGTATATACTAAGGCCACAGTGTCAACGGGAAAAAAACATTGTAATGCTCTTACTTCAGCCAGATTTTCTCCATACACCTAGATGGTAGAACTTTATACTGAACCTTGTACTTGATAACAAGAGCATCAGACAGGGGGCCGGTTCCTGAAAGGTGTCATAACTCTATTCCAGGGATAAATCTGTCTTATTCCAAAAGGTATTCCAGGAATAAGGCAGATTTATCCCTGGGATAGCGTTATTACACCTTTCAGGAATAGGCCCCCAGGACAATACTGCGTATCATTTCGTATTCTTGACTGTCACAGTTTAATCAGTGATGTTCTACTTAGTACTGAGAAACTGACTGAAGAGTTAGGACTGTCTTATAGGACATAATAAAAAACTCCAAAAGAAAGTACCGTTTTCAACTTGATGCATTTGAATGATCACATACTAGGAGTTCATTCAACGACAATAATTCTCACAAGCCTTCAGCTAAGAGGTCACTTTTAAAATTTTCGATGGCTGTACTGGAGATAAAAGAAGACAACTTACATTTGAATAGACGCATTTTGTAAAATATAGCTTCATATTGAACTCAGATTCACACCAAAGTAGTCACAGCATAGAATCGAGAGATCATCTTAGACTTTAGGTTTTTCTCTGGAAGTCAGGGTGAGTAATCGGCAATACTTTTTTCTGCTTGATTGTTTAGAGAAATGCTGAGTTGGAATTACAGCAGTGTGAACTGGGCAAAGCGGCCTATGAGGAGCTCTTGGAGAACAAATCGCTGATCAACGATCTTCTGGTCCAGTTGTTGGTAAAAGATGATATTATCATTGGACTGCACGGTCTGAGGGAGAAGGACGGAGATTACAACGCTAGGATTGATGAATTAAACCAGGAGCTGCGTGGAAAGATGTCAGCATTAAATAAGGTTAATCAAGAGGTGGAAGAAAAGAACGTGACAATTGATCAGTTGAATGGTGAACGTGGTGGTTTGAATTCAGAGTTGCAGAGATTCCATCTGCGAGAGCAAGACATAAAGAAAGATCTCGAGAAAGCTCAGAAGTTGGTTCAGAGCCTGTACACAGCACACCGGGAAGAGCTTGAGGAAATCAGTGAACAACATGCCACTGAACTGGAAAATCTAAGGCTGTCGATGAGTGAGCAACTGCAAGAGAAATGTGAGGAGATGGACGTGCTGAAACAGATGCACGCGAGTGAGGTGAATAATTTGAGGGAGTCATTTGATAAACAGATCATAAAGAAAAATGGCTTAAAACAAAAGATCAGGAGAGTGACGCTCGATTGGGATAATAGTGTGGTCAGACTGAAAGTGAAAGACTCATCCTTAGAGGAAATTAAATTAAAGTTAAAAGAATTGGAAGCTTCAAGCCAGAACGAAATCAATTCGCTTAAGAAGGTGATAACGGAGAAGAATGAACAAATAGCCGCTTTAGAGGACAAGCTGTTAGAATTGGAGATAGAAATGGAGTTAACTGATGAATCTTCAAAACACGAACAGAAATTCGCTGAAGAGGTTGCGCAAATTGAATCAAAGTACAAACAGGTGATTGAAGGGCTCCTCAGTAAATTGCTGAGAACACCTGTGTTTTTGAGGAGCAGCTGCAGGAGCTGCAATCGAAGGCCAAGAAGGAGTACCACTGAGCTTAAACTATTGAACGCTGTTAATCAACTGAGACTGGAAAAAGAGCAGGAGCTGTTTCAGTTGAAGGAACAAATGCTGCAAGAAAGCGATGACAAAATCGTTTCAATGCAAGAATCTTGCTTTGAAAATAAACGACTGAGGAAAAAGCTGATCACCTTCGAAAAGGACCTTTCCGAAGCGACTGTGGAAAGGAAGAAATTTCTTGATGAGATTGAGGCCCACAAAGATACTCGTAGAATCCTGGAGGAAACCACGGCTCTTTTGGAGCAGAGAATCGGTCCTGGGGTGTCCACTGTGTCTGTAGAGCCGCAATCTACAGAGGAGATGGAAGATCATTCGGACTCTGTTTTCAGTGAAGGTACGGTATATGGTATTCTACAAATCTTTAAAATATCAAACCGGACGGTGGATGCGTTATACCAAAAAGGATCGAGACACTTTAAGGTGATTATACGAGAAGGAAACCAACTTCAGGGTTTGGTAAAAATATGTTTTGTTGTTGTTGCGAATATTCCCTCTTTAGGTCAATAATTTTGTTACCCATCAATTGCAGTTTTTATTCTAGCGTTTTTGTTAAAAATGAGTTTGCTATGACAACTGAGTCAGTTGTGTGAAGAGTTAATTTCCGTGCTCCTGAGTCTTATTCTTGATATAGAATTACATCACCTGAGATCCAAGATTGAGCTGTAACAACTCTGATATTTCAATAAAGAGATCAGAACCGCAGACAGTTTATGGAAAATAACAACTGGCGAAAATTTGAGAGGATGAAGACGGTGTTGAAGTACAAAATGTTTTGATCATTGTTGTTCAAGATGCTGAACAAATCAAGTTGACCGCCAAACTTAACCGGCTTCGGGAATTAGTTCGACAGAAGAACAGTTTGGACTCGAAACTAAGCCACGATCTTCAGGGGATTAAAGATGAGCTTGAGAAAGGGAGAAAAACGGCTACAGAGCTGAATTAAACGAAAGAGAAACGCGTGAACGAGCACTGGAGGTCAGCAAACAACAATTGGAGACGCAGTTGACCGAGGTAGAGAAAGAAAACTGCGAGTTGCTGAGAGAGCTGTCTCGCCTTCAGGTTGGTACTTTTTTTGTGTAATGTGGTTTTGTCGAAGGATGGCCATGAATAGTTGTAAAGCTGGAAGAGGACATTTCTCCCTTTAATGTACCCAATGTTCGATTCTCGATCGTTATTTAAATAACGCTCTCGACTTAAGGCCACGATGAATGCTCTCCAAAACGGAGAATCATCCCGGCAGGGTTTGAAAGTTGGAGACAACAGTGAAGAGAGTGCATTTACTTTGGAGATTCGAACAAGCGAAAATAGCGGGGAGAGAGCTAAAGTTTTCAGGGTTCAGTGGCTGTAAAATGACGTCGACAAGGCTTTGGAGCTGTGGCCAGGTTTGGTGATCTCGGGTGACTGGGTCTTGAGTCTGAAACAGGCAGACACACTAATAGTGAACCCTAATCAGCGCTGACTATCGTCATCGTATTGATGGTAAAAATTAAGCGCTTCTGCAGGCGTGGAAAAATATTTACTGTTTAATTTGCCTTAATTTATAAATTGTTCACTGAGTAGGTCACAGTTAAAATCTCTATATAATTGCTGATTTTATGGGTGTGTCGCTTTTTTATTGTTATTGCACTAATTTGTATTTATACTTCAGAGAAAGATGAAGAAGCCCTTTTATAAACGCGTTTTTACGTGTCTTCGGAAGGAAGGCAACTGACAGCCTACTCAATCTCAAAAATTAACTTTTTGTATGTGTTGATTTTTTCGTCTTCTTTTTATTTATTTGTTTGTTTGTTTGTTTATTTACTGTTTCGTATATTGTTGTAATGTAGCTTTCATACCTAGTACCCGTCTTCTCTTTCGGCTGTTAGGAAATTTTCTCAGAAAAAAAAAACACATAAAAAACAATAGAAAACAAAAACAATATAAAAGATTACCTAGAGAAGGCATTTCAGTTTTCACTATTATAACCTTCTTTAGCATTCCTTTGGCAAAACTAATTTGGTATTATCAACAGTGAGCTGATCAAGTGAATAAGCTACCGTTACGAGATTTAAAAGTTGACGTCTTTCGCCAGTGAAAATCCGACGTCCGAATTGTCAGCTTTTGAGCTCTTTGACCTTACCGTTTCATCCGATAATTCCAAATACGTTTCCAGCAATGACACAACACCAGAGTTTCTTAACAAATCATTCAATCCATCGACCACAACATAAATCTTTCTTCTCGCCAGTAAAAGCTGACCTTTCAGTATAACTGTGAAGGTAAGATTGAATAGGCTACAGAACTTCAACCCTGGCCATATCCGTTTCGTACAGGGTAGAGATGTAGATAAATCACCTTTCCCCCTCCCCCTTACAATGTTGATAGCGGAGCTCCGACGGCCCGAAGGGCCGTCAAGCGGAGCACCATACCTATAGAAACCCGTCAACTGCTTTTCTCATGGTAAAAATGGCTAGCGGTATTGCTCGTGGGCGCGTACGCACGACGACGACGACGACGACGACGACGACGACGACGGAGTCGCCCAATAATTAATAATATCCTAATAATAATCATAATAATCCAACATGGCGGCCATACTCCACCTGGCCCAGCTGACCAGCTACTTTACAGCGTACATCTTTAATACTGGACATCCATCTTATAGCCAATTGACACCTGTCAAAACAAGGTATCCGCTGACCAGTGTAACGTGACCATATCGCGGGCTCAAGTTAAGACCTCATCGAGGTCAGCTGTTTTTTTTTGAAGTTGACCGCTGACCAGGTACTTGCTTTCGATTGGATCGCAGGCTCAAGCCAAGTGTGGGACACCCAAACCAAATCGAGGCCGTTAAAATTTTTCGCGCGCTTTCTGCGGCTGGTAATTTCACATTCAGTTGGTTTCTTTATTTTGAGCAAAACAACTTCATCTTCTTCGATCGAAGTTTGTCTTTCGCGTAAAAAGCATAAAGATCAAGAACTTGTCAAAAGATACTCCGGAAGGTGAATTTTCAAGTGATGAAAGGAAGGACGGAAGATTTTTCTCAGGAAAAGCTTCAAAGATTGTGCGGTTGAAAACAGTATAATTCAACGCTTCCAGGGCTTTCACTTCACCGCGGCATCTTGCATCTCACCAAGAAAAGTCATTTAACAGTTCACCGGTATTAATGGGAGGAATGAGTAGCTCAAACTCTGTGGAAGAAGCTCTTTCTTTGGACAAACCGTTTGCTATTTTTGCGGATGCTTGTTTTTACTTTACTGAAGCTTACGCATTTTCAAGTGGTAGAAACCTCTACAACACAGGACAGTGAGGTAAAATAAATAAATAGAAGCTTAACATTTGGTTTAATCGTTGTTACTTTTGTTCAGGAATGAAACTTGTATTTTTCTCTCGAATGGATATAAATAACAATCATCTGTACTCGTTTTGGACGCAAAGAAGTAGTTGAATTGTTTGTTTGTTTTGTTACGTTGTTTTCTTTGCTAGCGAACGAGTGTTTTTACTCGGCTTGGCTGACTGTTTTTCGACCTTGGTTCCTCACAGTAGCGTTAAGAAACTTTTGCCCTTATCTTATCAACACGTAATCGCAATGAGTCCTCGTAAAATTAAGCATTAAAGGGGGAGACTCGAGCTCGAGTAAAAATAAAAAATCCGATCAAATGCATGTGCATGTGCACTTCTCAAAATCTGACATTAAGTTGTCAAAATGCTGCCAAAACAGTCAAAACCCAGCGGGCTTCACTTCGTCAAGTCTTTAAGAGATCTTCGTCGAAAGCAGCCTGTAAACAACAATTAAGTTTCGCCGTCTTTAAACATGTCGTTTGTTTGAACCGGTAAGAATCAGCGTTTGGATGTTAAAAACAGCGAAATGGGTTGACTGGCTGGCTGGTTTTGATAAATTTTAAAGTGGACGGGTCTGCGAGAGAAATGCTCGTTTGGTTTGGCAAGCGCTTTCTTCGTTATCTGGATGATGTTTTGCCACTGAGAATCATTAATTGAAGAAGGTTCTTCGGAAGACATGGGAAGTAACAGTAAAACCATTAAAGCACTTAAGTGTTTTGTGTAAGCCAAGGAAAGATTTTGTGGGAAATGGCTCTATTATTCAGCTCTGTCGCATTCCGAGTGATTGCTGTCTCAGTGATTCCTGTTGACTGCTCTAAACGATCAGGTACGGACCTCTTTTTTTGTCTTTTCTACGGACATTTATGTCAAATCTGCTAAGGAAATTTTCTAGCTTAATACAAGATTTCTGCACCTTCTCCAAGAATCTTCGAAGAAATATTATTCATATTGTGCTTTGTTTTCTTGTAATAAGTCTTATGTTTGTTGTTATGTTGTTTCTGAACCGCGGTCAATTCCTGTTGACTGCTGTAAACGAAGAGTTTGTACCCTTTATTTTTTTTTTCTAGGGGCATTTATGTCAAAATAAATACCGATTTTCCTAGCTTTATCATTACAAGCTATTTTAATTACTAGCTAGTCTTGTTTAATTTCTCTACCTTCTCCTTCTTCGAGCAAACACTCGCCGGCATCGTACTTTGTTCGCTTGCAGTGTTTTTGTTTTGTTTTGTTTTGTTTTTTTGATCCGCTTTGAATCCCTTTACGCTTTCATCTCAAAGTAGTTAGACTCAAGAATGTCCGTCGTTTTTTTTTTTCTTTTTTGCAAACGTTTACTATCGAAAACTCTTCGTTTTCCCTGCTGCTGCTCAATTGTTTTGGACACAAATTAAACTGGCCCAAATAAACTCTTGCGAAGTTGCTCGGTGAGAGTGTGTAGCTCCGATTCTAGGCTTGGCATGGCTAAATATATATATGGCCTTCAGCTTTTCTTTTTTTAATCGCTACATAACAGACTGGAATGGTGTTCCATCGAACATCATGCATGCACCTTCTTTAAGCAGTTTTAAGTCCTATCTATTACATTATTAGTGTCAATTTTAAATCAGATGTAGCTTGTGAGTGACAAGTATGTAATTTAATTAGGTTTGCTTTGGATTACTTCATGATTTTTAGTCTCAATCTCAAATCAGGGGTGACTTGTAAGAGACAAGTATTTGATTTAATTTGATTAGGTTAGCTTTGGGCCACGTTTAAATTTCACCTCTTAGTTTTTAGAATGTGTAATATTAGATAATATTCTTTGTATGGGAATTTAGTTTCTCCCAATTATTCTCCAGTCATGCACTTTTTTGTTTTGTATCAACTTAGTTGTATTCACATGACAAAGTATTATTAAACTTAAAACTTAAAATTAAACTTAAAGTAAGCTCTTTCTCATCAATGTACACATCCTTTGGACTTCCTCCTCCTGCATACAGTCTTTCAATTAATTTTATTAGTAGCTGGTCACACCAATCTTGTGGGATGTTTGGATGACATTTGGCATTAATGTTTAATGGAATCTCTGATGTTTGATGAAGTATGTTAAGATCAAGTTAAGATGGCTAACGGATTTCCAGCACTTTTGCTTTGATGAATCACCTTGATAGTGGTATCAACCAAATGCCCAATATATTATTATCAAGTTGTTTGGTCTTGCACTTAACTGGCCAGAAGCTAAGAGCAGCTGCATTTCTTTTTGAAAACACTGTAGGTGCATTGAGTAATGAGCTTAATGTTAGCAAGCAGTTTTTTTTGATAGTAAGGTCAAGAAGTAATTGATCAAAATAAATATCTTGGTCTTAATTCATGGCATCTAAATATTTTTATTGATTTCCATGTATCTTTCTTTCATAATTTTTGTGAGGCATACATATATCCAGAGGATACACAATTTCCGATTTCTGACTGTCTCATGGGAGGCTGTGGATAATTGAAATTGCATTCATTATGAAGTGATGATCTGAATCACTATATATCTGATGTGATACTGATTCCAAGGAGCAATCATCAGGCTTCTCCACCAATTTCTAGTGGCTCTAAACCATACCTAAGTAGCTAAGTATGTAACTAAGTTGCCTACAGTTGAACGGGGAAACAGACCTGTCCTTAGGTATTGCTCTAAGATGTTAAGAAATGTTTTGTTTTAAAAATTTATAGATGAAAACTAGCTTTGCAGGTTCTTTTTTACACAAGGTATTAAAGATTATTTTAAAAAAAACCTACCTCAATATTTTTATTTTGCTTTTTTAACATCTCCAAACTCAGTTTGGAAAGGAATTTTTATTACCTTACTCAATAGAACGCTTGTTTTTAGGAGGGGTGGGGGTCCAAATTCGTAAAAGGGGATTCATATCTGCTAGCAGTTCTGGACTAGGGGGTCCAAATCTGATCCACAAGCAGATCTGGACTGGAGGGTGCAAATCCACGTGGGGTCCAAATCCACTGTGCCACTGGCTCAGATCACCTTTCCATACTATTTTCTACAGCATTGGGTCTGTAGCTTGAGTGAGGTCAGATGGGTGATATGACAAGCAGACTATATGTAAATGCCAGTAGAAAAAGAATGCTTTTGGAGCTCCGCTTTTAGGCTTGGCTAAATATATATATTACTGAACATACATGTCATGTCTAAATTTAAGTGTCAAAAATCATCACTGAAAAAGGGTGGGGTTGGGGGTGGAGGTGTGTTGGTGGATTACAGAAAAAAAGTTGGCTTTTGAAGGGAAAATGAGGCAAAAACCTTCAAAAACTCTGCCAGCTGTCGCCAAATGGATTGATTAGGAGTGTGGTTGAAATGCTGGTGATTATGTGAAATATGGCAAGAAAAAGGTAGTTTTAATTACTGAAGTACTCCTGAAGACTATTACTTGAAATGTTAATTAACTCGTAGAATATAGAATTTGCTTCAAATCAGCTCTGAAATGCTTTACAAGGCCTATAATTTGATCTGATGGTAAAATTACCGTGATTTTAATCGGCTGTCGAACTTCCAGCTTCGCCAGAGTATTTATAAATTGTTTTAGATGAAGTTATTTTGTTATTAAATAAAGTAATATTTTGAAATATCTAATGGCAGTTTCTTGTTTGATGGTTATTCTGTTAGTCTCCCCACTTCCTACCCCACCCCCACTAAAAAAATAAACAAACAAGCAAGCAAACTAACAAACCCAAAAACGTCAAAAGTTTCCAGGCATATATATTTTTATAGAAGCGGGATCATACTGCAGCGTTTCTCCACAGATTCAAAAGAAAGGTGAACGCATTAGGTGGGGCTTCATTGAATTTCCACTTAAGATTGGTGACTTCTCTGTTTGGTTTTCCAAAGTAGTCTCCTTGCGCTGAGAGCCTTGCGTGGCTCTTTCTCGCTTTCCCCGAGAGCTCTCAACTCACCACCTCGCTGCTAGCTAGCAGAGTATCATTTCCGTTATCTGTGAGTAAAGACACTTAACGAAAGCTGAAAAGTCGTCGCAAAAGCAAGCTTTTTAGGCGTTTGTTGCAGAAACAAATCTGCTTCTGGTAATATGAACTGAGCGTGTTTCGCTAGAAATTTTTTCCTAGATAACTCCAGATTAGTTTTCATAAGTGCTATGATTATTCACATCTTCAGATAAATCAGTTTAGCAATGAAATCTTTGGGCTGAGAATAAAGTCAATAAAGTGTTATTTTGGACTCTCAAGATCTGTGATCTGACGCACCCTTTTTATGGTGAAATACAAAGTGTACCATATATTCCCTAGGATCTGTGTGGGAGCGTGTGAGCAGGGCTTGGTCCATTCGGTGCTAGAATAAATGAGCATCTATTTTCAAAGCACTCCTCGAGCATAATTTGGAGATTTTCACACCTTTTGAATGATCAAAGCCAATAAAAATTTCATTTTCTTGCTTGTTTATTGCCTTAGAATAACTGCGAGTTGTGTTTACTTAGTAGATCTGGAAACTACCGGAAGTATTTTGACTTGCCCACTTTCTAGTTACTAAACCTCTTTCTCTTTCCCTACGCATTGTAAAAAACTGCCCGACAAAATCAATATGGCGCCAGCCAGCATCGATCTAAAGTCAGACTACCAGAAAAAAGAAATCAAGCTTTTCTGAATTATCTTTTACCTGTTATGTACACAGATACGTTGTCCGGGCATTTTATAAGCATAACTTTAGAATCTGAGTAGCATAATTTGGTTTGTGAGCAGTGATAGCAGCATAATTTGTTTTTTTAGGAGCACAATGGGTAAAGCCCTGCGCGCAAGGCACCACGATTGCAAGCCCCTTGCAGCTTTGCCCGTAAACAGCGGTTTTCCGCAAATTAAATCGCGCGGGTCTGTCGAAAGGCAACTGATTCACGCATTCGACGCATCAGAATGCACACGGTAGATGATGATATTGTGAAGGCATAGAATTTGTAATGTACCGAACCTCTAACGTACGGTGGATGAGCAGATGCTATGATAGCTAAGACCAGAATAGTACCGCATACTACTAAGATTTAGTTTCCGTATAATTTGCCTCCGGTACCATGTGTCACTATGCCGACCACACTGGAGCACATTTCTACTGAATGCTCTAGTGAAGCAATTTTCTCCTGGGTATCTGGACATTTCCCGCTATGTGGAACAAGTGTTTCGATCACCCAGAATGCCATTGTCTTTCGCGACACGTACTTACAGCTCCCAGGTTTTCAGCGCGCGGCGTAATAATTTGCATATCCAGTCCAATGGTCAAAACGTTATCCGACGTTTACACAGAATAAGGTTGCTAGTTTTTCAAGATTTTCCACCCGAAAGAGTCAGGGCCATACAAACAGAGTGCCCATAAAGCTCCTTTTGTAGCCAGAAAAAAATAATGGTTCTCAATGAGCTACTAACAAAAATAGTGGCATTTTCTTTTCTTAACTTCTCAAATACAAAAGCCATATGAATCCTAAGTTGTAAACTGAATGATTATCCCTTAAAGGACGATTTTCCAAGCGGTCCTCACCAGTGTTTGGCCGATTTTCTCTATTGTTTGTATACATCTTCCAAATTAGCTTTGTATTTAGTGCCAGAAAGTGTGGAAAAGTCCCGGATATGTCGTGCCATTCTACGTGAGAGTTGTAGCTTCCGTTAGTGTCTAGTTTTCTCAGCCTCCCATGCAGGTGTTTTTAGGGGAGTCAGTTTATCCACCTGATCCCCAAAATCAACTGCATTGGAGGCAAGTCTCTCCTTTGCTGATGGCAAATTACCCAGTATGCAGTCTGCGCCTATGGTGAGACTCAGCTAATCAGCTAAAGCCAATGTTGAGACTAGGAAAATTTTGATATTTTGGAAATTTTTCAGTAGCGGGAGTTGGTGGCACATCGAGGCTGGATTATTTACCCATTAACCTATACCTAACGCAATTCCAAAGACAAGTTTTAATTGAGCATCGAAAGTAAATTGTTTTCGGTTTAGTTTTGCATTGCTTCGCTTGTGATTCGTCAGCAATACTCGCCCTTTCTCAACCAATTGTGACTTGCGCGTGCACATTTTCCCGCGCTTAGCACCGGTTACATGTAATTGCATCGAATTCTGATTGGCTCATTGTGGTGTTTATGTCTGTTGTGATTGGTCAGAACATGTAGAGTAATTGCTAAGGATTTAGTGTTACGACACTCGATTGAAAACTGCTCTGTGACTCAGTACTAAAGCAACTACCCTCTATGTCAAGAAGTAAGCTGATTTACAGTACCAAAGAAGTAAACCTCCTTTAAAACAAGGTCAGTAATATTGGAAATATCTTGACAAGGAAGTGAAAATGTGAAGACTTTGAAAATAACATTCTTTAATTACTTATTTGAAATGCAGAAAAAAACGACCAAAAAAAAAAAAACATTTATAGATATACTTACATATCTATATATACTCTTAGGTTTTTGCCGAAATTCAATGATAAATTTTTATATTCGATTTTCAGTTTTTGTCTTGCGATATGTTAATTGTTTCTTTATTAAATTTTATTCTGAGGTCCTTACGGTTACCAGTTTAATTTAGTTATTATCCCTTTTAACCCTCAGAAAATAAACACTTGCTTCTAAAGCTGGTCTACATACGTCTACTTACTATTACAATGTGAAAACAAGCCTAGATGTAAAAATGGATTGAACTAAGTACACTTTCTCAATGTCTGAGTTCCAAACGAATGACTTCACCTTTTATGTTTTCGTGATTGAAGCCTAAAAATGCTTAAAGGAGCAATGTCACGTTCGAGCTTGCGCGATGATACTCTCAAGTGAGCAACAGATCATCTGTCTGCCATCTTCAGTTTGGTCCGTAGGATTGATTTCGGCTGCATTTCTTATAATAATACGCATTGAAGCCTCAGCTATATTTCTCGTTGGGGATTTTTGTTTGTTTGTTCCGTGCCATATGGATGGTGTTGATAATCGAAAATATATATCGGCGGTGAAACTTGTTTTTCAACTTGATGCATCGCTACTGCACATGCGCGAGACTTGTGACACTGTTCCTTTAAATTGCAATTCAGTAGATCAATGTTGTAACCTTAAAAGCCGCCGGTTAGTAAAACTGATGAGAAAAATACCATTATATCATCACATGTGTGCCGGTAGGTATGTATTGTAGCATTTTAGGTTCAATTGACCTTTTCCCTGTTCACTGAGTTTAGACTAAGCTGTTATATTCCAAAAAACAGGGGGCAAAATAAAGAGCTAGAGACTAAAATCTCACTCAAGACACCTTAGAGACGTTTTGGCCAGTCTGAGGCTGGAGGGTCTTAGAAAAATAGAAAGAAGGGCATATGTAACAATTACTATCTCATGAATTGCTTGATTGCAAGCCAAACAAATACGACAAGAAAACAATGCACAACGATAAAAGATACTTCTGTCGTCAAAAACTTGAATCCTGCGACTGAACAGGACCTACATTAAGAATAACTTGAACATAATACGATATTTTAGAAGACAAATGGGTGAGGCCCTCTGATCTAGATGTCCAGTTTTTCTTTATAAAAATATAGTAGGCTGGAATCCCGGCAAAAATTACTGACAAGCCGAAGGCTGACTCCACAGGGTTAGAGATGAAGGGTGTGGCCGCAAAATACAATGAAACACAAGCCATAAAAACAGGAATCATAAAAAAGACCTTAAAGGATCTAGGACTGTTCGCCTTTTTTCTCCTCAACCAAATTAAGCCAATGAAAATCACGCAGAGGATAAGCCAATCAACGAACACCAACCAGTTGAGAAGATTTTCAATATTAGTGGGCAGAAGCATGAGGAGTGCTAACATCGTTCGCATTAGGATGGCAGGCACAGGCGCTTGGGATTTCCTGTGAATCATGGCCAAACATGAAGGCAATTGTTTTTCTCTGGCAATTGAGAATATTACCCTTGAACTGCTAAACATTCCCGTGTTCAGCGAGCCAAAACACGACAGAGACACAATAAGAGGCATCATCACTCCGAAAACCGGGCTTAAACGAGAAGCGAATGTCAAAGCAACAGCATCAGATGCCAGGATTTCGTCTTTGATCAAAACGCTGAAATATGCAAAGTTAATTAGCACATAACACAGGGTCACCAGGGGAATGGATATCATTAAGGTCCGCGGAAAGTTCTTGTTGGGGTTTTTCACTTCTTCTGTGATAAAGTTAAGACCATTCCACCCGCCATAAGCCCACATGGCACTGTAGAAGGCATGCCCCACATCTCCCGGATCAGTAGCACTACCTCTGAAAACGTGATGGCTAAATCCTGTGGTGTTACCCTGCAGCAATCGGATCAGAGCGACAATTACTATGCTAGCCACTGCCAGTAACTTGCAAAATGTAAAGAAAACTTGGGCTCGAGCGGCCAAACGAATGCTGACGCAGTTCACAATAGCCAAGATACAAATCGCACAAGCTGCCAACAGCTTCATCAGTCCCACTGGCGGATGACAGTCCGCACCATTACTGGCAGCGGTTGCTTGACTGGGAAAGAAAGGCTCCGTGGCATATGTTGCAAATGTCAGGCTAAGAATGGCCATAGAAGCCGGTTCTAAAAACCACACATTAACCCAGCTGTACAGGAACCCGATGAAGCGACCATAGGCGATTTTTAGGTAGATGTAATCGCCGCCGGATTTCTCGATGAGCGTTCCCAGTTCGCAGTAACAGAGTCCTCCAAACAAGCTAATCAAACCACCGCATGCCCACACAACCAGGGTCTCCCCAACGGAACCGGCATATCTCACAACATACCGAGGGGATATGAAAATCCCCGAGCCGATTATTCCACCAACAACCAAAGCAATCGCATGAATGAGGCCAATTCTTCGTTTAATCTGTGGTTCCCTCGATGTATCGCCGTGCCGCTCAATAAACGGACTCCTTTCCAAGTTGCTGATTTGCCAGTCGTCCATGTTTTCAAAGTAGTAATCATGCTCATCGTTGATCCTTTCCTCGCCGCTTATTAAATTGCCTTCTTCGTTCTCCGTTAGCGTTTGAATTTCCATGACAGTGTTACTTTCTATCTAGCTATCAGCACTTACTGTTATAACCAATACCAAAACAATGTTATTCTGCTATTTTGCCGTTGCTATGAATTGTCAACATGCCATCCACTGAAGGACGAAATCGCGTGACCTATAAATTCTGTACCAAGAACACTTGACCAAAAATTCACATGTGGAAAATGTCACACGCGAGAATTGAAATCAGATCCGTTTGATTTTCTTTTTGAGGGAATTTAAAACTGTTAGTTTCTCATACATCCACGGGCGATTTCATTTACATAAATGGAACCGGCTAGCTTATTTTGAAGTGGCACCTGATATTGTTATGATAATTCAGTTGCGTAAATATTTAACGGTCCGTCTTTCAGAAAACACTGCGAAGGTCTGTGAAATTCATAGCAATATGAAAACCCTTTTTCTGGAGAATCTTATTTCCAGTCGTCATTTTTACTGCTGGCGGGACTTAAGTCGTAATTTTATTTGTGAAATTCGTGCATAATAGGTTTTAATCTTAAAGTTTTTGCCCTCAATAAGAATGGAAATATATATTTAGCTATATTTGAAATACGGAAAGTTTTGTCTCTTGTGACTCTTGCACATGTTGCTTTTAGCTCCGAACATTTTTTAGTATTTTTTTTTTGGTTCAGACGAAATGGGAAAGAGGTAAAAATAAACTGCTCCACGCACTGGTGCGTAACGCATGTCAGTGCCCGCGGGAAGCTCGCACCCAATATACGTGTCTTCAAGATTGGTATGGAAGCATTTTTAAGGTAATAGTTTTCTAATTACTCGGCCGATTTCCACCGGAAGGCCAAGTCTAGATCTGGGCTTCGTTCTTCTTTTTCTTATTCTTTGTCGTCGTGTTTCATCCACAAAGCTCACTTCCGGCGTTTCTGCGCAAGCGCTAAAAAACATCAATTGTTCAAAGGTCGCAAGCATTACATCATGCGCCTGCCGTTTTGAAGTTATGTAAATTTTTCATGCTAGCCAACCCGCCAAACACAAAAATATTATCAAGATATTCTGGTTTTGTATAATCGAGGACTTTGCCATTTTCGATTACCCTGGGTGCCAGAGGTTATTTTTTCGTTTGGTTGAGGGAAATTTCGCGGCGAAGTCGCGGACACGAGGCGCGAAGCGCCGAGAGGAAAAAAAATAACCTCTGGTCACGGGAGTTACCAGCCTCATTTCCATGCAAGTTTGGGATCACGTATCTCACCAAACCGGTTTGGGAGCTGACGTGTTGACAGCTAGCATTCGCACGTGCAATAACGCGCAATGCTTAAAAACAGATTGGTGGGAAAAAAACTTAAGCCGGTTACAGACGAGCAAGTTTTCCTTGACAAGTGTCATTGACAATTTTTATTTGCTCATGTTTATGAACGACAAGTTTTCTTTGGCAAGTTTTGCCTTCACAAGTTTTTTTTTGCTGGTGTACCAAACTCGCCCCCCTGCTCTTCTGCATTCTCGTAAATGGGATGGCAGCTAAGTGTAAGAGCAGAGTCAAGTATGTAGACGATGCTACTGCCATGGAAATCGTCCCTAGGTGCTCGCCATCTTACCTACCATTTACAGTATCTGATATCTATACATATGCTTCATTAAGAGGCATGAAACTTAATTCTAAGAAATACAAAGAAATGATCATTAACTTTATGCAGTATAGCCCATTCCCCCCTGGCCCCCTTACCGTTGCGAGTTCTGTCATTGAAAGGGTTGTAACCTATAAGCTGTTAGGTGTCTATATCTCTGAAGATCTTTCATGGAACGTACACATAGAGTATATAGTCAAAAAGGCCAATAAGCGTTTGTACGCACTGCGCGCGCTTAAGAAGAGTGGCCTCACTATCAAGCAGCTAGTGCAAGTGTACTGTAGCATTGTACGATCTGTACTAGAATATGCCTGCCCTGTGTGGGCAGCTCTGCCAAAGTACTTAGATGACGCTATAGAATCTGTACAAAAAAGGGCCCTACGCATCATTCTGCCGAATTGTCACTATGACGAAGCCCTAATTCAATCTGACATCACTGCCCTTTCCCAGAGAAGGGAAGAAGCTTGCATAAATTTTATCAAGCGTGATTGCCTGTCGTCTCCTGTCCTTAAGCCATTAATTCCTCGCGTGTCAATTGACAGGCCGTACTGCCTCCGATCAGGCGAACGTGTTCCGGTGCGCTTTGTCCCCAAGACAAAGCGGTTCGCAGATTTCTGCACCATTAAGTATCAAGACCAGTTGTAATCCTTTTCTCTGTTATGTTTTCTCTGTTATTTGTGCTTTAATCATATTTATATCATTATTTATTTGACTGTCTTTATACCGTAGAGTCTTGTACTATTGTCACTGACCATCCTTGTAATTCAGCCTTTTAGGCTGCGAGAGGGATATCAATAAACTATTATTATTATTATTATTATTAATGAACAAATTTTCTTTGACAAATATTCACTGTAGCCAGCAATTCAATTACACAGCGGACGGCAATTTTTTTGACAAGTTTTCCTTGTTGACCCGTACAGACGAGCAAGTTCTGCGATGTGTCAAGTTTTTCTTTGACAAGTCCACTTGCATGCTAGTTTTTGAACAAGTGCACTTGTCAAGGAAAAACTTGACAAGTTTTTCTTTACACACCAGCAAATAAAATTTGCCAAGTCAAAACTTATCAAGGAAAACTTGCTCGTCTGTAACCGGCTTTAATCGATCTCGCCGCTTTTTTCGCTTGCCAAAGAACAAAATTTCGGATGGCGGATCCCTCCAGAACCCCGAAAAAAATTCTGCGGACGTCCGTACATGATTTCTGCCGAGTACACAATTTCGCTGTGTTTGGCAGTGGATGTTTTAAATACACAGATTGCTGCAAGACATTATCTTTGACAAGACCATCGCAACCAAGATAGCATGAAAAAATGCCGTAATTAGCTAGCTTTCGACCAAGGAACTGAGAGGGCATATTACCAACAGAATGGGCTTCTTTGGGTAGTCAAACCCTTCTTCGTAACTGCATGGAAAATCAACGATTTACCACAACCGGTCGGAAGGACACAAACACGTCTCTTCGTTGGACTAATTTGAAGAGAGCTTCTTCCTGAACAGGCTTCAGTTTTTCGACGTTCTAAAATGTTGAACTTAGAGCTTAATCAACCGCATTTCTAAAAGAAGTCAAGATAGGCAGGGAGCAAATGTCATAATTTAAGGTCCCGTGAGAAATTTATGCTGAAAGCAAGCCACTGGTCTAGAAATGTTCATTGGGATCTAGTAGACATGAAACTTTGCAACTTGCTAAGACGGGATTTATGAGGGTTCCAATTTCTGACCTGTGGAGGCCAGCATGGAAACGAGGCTGCTATAGAAAATCCTTTATATCTTCCGTAAACATACACCTTTAGTTACCAAACTTCCCCACAAGATATAATACGCTGCTCTTAAAAGATTTTTGGTAAATTGTTATTTAATTAGTGGTCACGTGACCTTGCAGCATGGAAACGAGGTTAGAATATAAAACTCCTTATAATTTTCATACACATGAACCGTTGATTACCAAACGAGACTACATTATGACATTCGATACTCTTAGTTGTTTTAAGTAGATTTTAATTAAAATAACACGATGAACATGGAAACGAGGCTGTGAGAAAGAACAAATTCGTGATTGCTGCAAATTTGGAGATTTAAAGCCAGTAACAAACACTCATGATAGACAACAAATTTATTTGTCATCAGCAAAAAGGAGCAACGCAGCTGGAGCAACGCCGTTCCATGAAGGTGTCTGAAGGACTGGTTGGTATCACACTGAATTAAAGCGTGGGAACGAACTTTTACCTGATTCTCCTGAGCTTCAACCTCAGACAAAACTAGTTTGGGACAGATTAGAACAATATCTAATTTTTGTGACATTGTGGCTAAAATAAAAACCCTCAATAAATAATCATGAATTACTGTTAATTGTCTCCTTCTCTCTTCTAATGCTATTTTGGATAAAACAAGAATTCTATGCCTCGGGTTTCAGAGAAAAAAACATTGAATAGGGAATGGGGAAGATGGCGACTTTGTTCTGGTTTGATGACATCGTAGTATCGCGACGCGGAAAGTGTCGCAAGAGCCTTGCTGTAGTTAACTGCAGAAGTAAAGTCCATGGTGGGTCAACCTCCGGAAACTCCAGAACAGCAGCATAACCTTTCTTCTCAAACTGCTATTTTAGCACCCGAGAAGAAAGGTGTACATCAACTGCCGGGTAACGATTAAGAGGTTTACAAATTCTTTCTCAGAAAGCGATGCTCCTAATACTGAACTCTATAATCTGGTCACCGAAGTAGTCATATCAACAGAGTGAAATAGGCAGAAAACTATTTCACACGTTTGCAGATGAACAGCGCAAGTCAGGGAATATGAGCCTTTTATTGACCGTGAAGAAGCGTATTCTTCAAATCTGGAAATGCAGTGACAACGTCATAAAGGTGAAAACAGCAGACAAATTCGCGGAGCTCAAGTAGGACAGGTCTTTTTACGCTCATCTCGTGTTGGTTTGCAAGAGGCAACCAGACGTAGAAACATCAAGGAACCAGTTGGCCTTTAAGAGTTCTCGATAGTCTCTGTTTGCTACCGACGGTACCCTAGCGCACTGATCATGCAAGAGTGTCCTTATGCGCCTTTTGGAACAGTTCAAGGAGGAGTCTAGTGGTGTTATGTTTTATCATAAATTTTGCGTTGTAGTGTGGAAACAAAGAAAACCTTAAAACTTTGAAACGTCCGAAACCGATAACGAGAATGCCGATGTGCAAGTCAAAGTCACAGTAATTGATGCAATGGCTGTAGTGCAGTGATTAGACAAGCCTGAATGGATCAAGACTTACAAATACCTGGCAGAACATCTCTTCAGCAAGAATAAAAGGGCCCAGGAAATTCGCTTAATCTTTGTCAGAAACAATGTCCCATTGTCGCTGAAAACGACCACACAGGCCAAATGACAAGGATCCGAAGACCCTCTATTGCGACATTACTGGTTTCACACATATTGGTTATTAAATGCCGTTGAAGAAACTACTCTGGCATACGAAGACCAAGGCAGAGCTAATCACCTCTCTGGCAAAGAAGGTGAATGAGACTGTTAGAAGACAGATTGTAGTGGCATTGAGAACAGAATGCGAGGCGCCGCACAAAGACGTGGGACATCTTCAAAGCGGCCATGAAGACGTCGATTTGAAGATGATACTGCATGCCCTCAATGCCATTGGTGATTCATTCATTCACCAGACAGCGATATCCTTGTACTAGCAATAAGATGGTATTCATAGATGTGTTCCAGTAACCCATTTGTCACTGGAAGGGGCGCATATCAGCGTAAGTTACAGCCACTCGTGGAAGCCCTCAGTCCTACCAAGACAGCTGCGCTGGAGTTTCAGGAAGCCGACGATTCCATCCTGCGTACCCCTGGTAATCTTGGTCGAAAGGAACAGCCTGATGGCGACATCAAACGTGGAATTCAAAGGTTTCTCTGCCAACTTTATCTATCGAAGACAGACCAAACAACTCGGTTAAAGAGCTCAGGTGGTTCCCCTTTAGAAAGAAGCAAGCGGAGTCTGACCAACATAAGCTGCACTGCACCAAGCTATACTGCATGCTCATTTTCAGTTGATGGTTAATTCCCAAACCCCGTCTGCCGTCACCGAGGGATTATGGACGTGCAATGGAGAACGAGGGGTGGACACGTGTAACGACAACTCTCGGAACCGGCTCCAGAGACTCCAGAGATTGATTCATGTCTCTTGTTAAGTAAAGGTGCTCAAATAAGAGACGCTTGTTCAATCGATTCAGGGCTGCAGTACTGGATTTCTCTGTACAGACCTTTGTAGTTGTTCTGGTAATAGTAAATGCACCGGAGAAACAGAAAATCACAGGCTTCATCAGACTGACGATGACGAAAGTGACGAAGACGAGAGCAGCGATGAGTCAGAGTCTGAATAAACTGTAAATATTCATTTTGAAGGGAATGTTGGAAACTTAATATATTTCATATGGCATATATATTTGTATCTCTTCAAAAGTTATAATAGTGGTCATCTTCTCGGATCATGTGTCTATGAAGCCTCTTTGTATGAGGTCTGTCCAAACATTCGTTTCTTTCTAGGGCATTTTAAAGAACAGGGTCTTCGTCAAGAGACACTTTCTCAACAACCGTAGACATTATCACTGGCAAAATAATTTGGTGTGTCTATTACGAGTGGTTGACACCGGCTTTAAGAAATTGGAGTGAAGTTTTAAGGAGTTTAAAGAAGGGATTAAAATGTACAAAAATGTTTTGAAACACCACCAGACAGTTGACACCCACCAAGGGCACTGAAGGTTGCTGGGAACTGTTTTGGTGTCCATCTACTAATTTTCCACTACAAATTCCAATTTTAAACCTTCATTAAATCTTCAGCATTCCCTACTTCCCTAAAGTTAACAAATCCTTTGCGAAAAATTATCTCTACCCAAATATGCCCAAAAATGAACAAAAAATTCAGAAAATATCCCACAATACAGCTTCGTGGGACGCGCATAGGGATTTTGGATTGCTTGAAACGCGAACGAGATATAAACGTCAAATCCATGTTAAGCGACGCAGAAACGGTGTTTAGGTTAAGTCCCGCCTTAAATCTCCAATTTTGCAGCAATCACGGATTTGTTCTTACTAGCTTATTCGCGAAATTTATTTCACTTAAAGAAATTCTTCCTCTCACCCTCGTTTCCGTGTTCATCGGTTTACGTGAGAACTATTTCAATTGAAATCTACATAAAACAGCTAATAGTATCGATTGTCATAATGTAGTCTCGTTTGGTAATCAACGGTTCATGTATTTGAAAATTATAAGGAGTTTATATTCTAACCTCGTTTCCATGCTACAAGGTCACGTGACCACCAATTAAATAAAAATTTACCAAAAATCATTCAAGGCAGCGAATTGTATATTGTGAGCAAGTTTGGTAACTAAAGGTGTATGTTTACGGAAGATATAAAGGATTTTCTATAGCAGCCTCGTTTCCATGCTGGCCTCTGTAGGTCAGAAATTTGAACCCTCATAAATCCCGTCTTAGCAAGTTGCAAAGTTGCCACCAAAACTTTTCATGTCTACTAGATCCCAATGAACATTTCTAGACCAGTGGCTTGCTTTCAGCACAAACTTCCCACGGGAGTACATTTGCTCCAAGACTAGAAAATTTAACTCTCCTTCTAAACCGGTTTTTCAATCTCTCACGTGAGAAGTTGTTTCATGTAGCCAATCAAGGTTGCTGTTACATCATCAAATCCCAGCGGACAATGTAGTAACCAATCAGCGAACTAGTTCAAATTCTGAACTAATTTGTCACATGGAAATGAGGTTGATTGCTTGTGTGACCAGAGGTCCGTCTCGGGAGTTTTTTCAAACCATTTTATTTTATCCTAGGTATTTTGAGAACGGACCTCTGGAGCCAGGGTGATTTTCGATAGGCATTGAAAAAGAAGGAAATGAAATAAACTCCGTTCTGCTTAGGGTTTTTCTCGTCTTCTCAGGAGCGTGTAATGATAAACGCAAGAATTTATCAGTCATGTTTTACAGTAGGTTTCAATTTGTAACACGCTTCGCGAAAGCCATCCGAAATTTATGTAAAAAATTTAGCTTCAGTGACTCTCGCGCGTCGCGAATCGCGGGGCGGGCGACGCGATTCGCATCGCGCAGGAAACGCGATGCGACGGGCAAACTTACTCAATGAGCGGAACTGAACAGTATTACTACAGATGTATTAGCGTTTGGTGATCACTCTCTATGGCAACTCTCAAAACAGTTTTACCCGCTTTGCTCGTACGTAAACAAAAAAGGCCTTCTGTGAACCCAAAAACTATTTTCAATTTTTCTAGAATCAGAAAGCGTGCTCTCGCGCCGGCGAGAGTCCATTGTGAAGTGTTTTGTCTTCTGTGGCGTGAGGCACTGAAAAATGTTTTTAAAATGCATTTTTGTTTTGTGAAAGTACAATGCGCCGAACATTATTGTGTTGTTTCTTGGCAAGCGAACGTGGAAGAACACGTGGACGAAATTTGGGGGGGGGGGGGGGGGCTTGGGAATTCTTATTTAATTTCTCTAAAGTGACGGAGAATGCATTTACGATAAAACCCTTTTTTCCCACATCTTCAGTAATGTTGCTATCGGGACTCAAAATTCACCATCCCTAAATTGAAATATCATAGACTGTTATACTACTGATATCAACCTTTAATTACTATAAATAAGCCAGAAATCCAACGATTTTGCTTGAGCTGCCTTGAACTCAACGCTGTATAATTAGCAAATATTGGATGAGGCTCAGTATGATATAAAGAATTATGCAGATCGAGGAGGGTGTTATCCGCCGAAGCTGAAGGCTTGAGGAGGATAACGCCTTCCGAGATCTGCATATCTTCATATCAGACAAAAGCCGAGTTCAATAATTGTTTAACTATTCATTCAAAATATTTCCACCGCTCTGAAATGATATCACGAAAGTTACTGTACATCATAAAGAATACTAGCTTGAAAAGTGCCAAAATTACGCTTTCTGTTTGTGTTGCGGTCGGTAAATTCGTTTGCGATGTCAATGGTGGAAAGCCTGTCGGTTCTTTCTTTGTGCATGTTTAAAACTGTCAGGTTACTAAATCGTTCCTGGTTCATCCTTGAACGGAGCCATGTTTTTAGCCTCCGGGCAGTCGAAAAGGATCTTTCACCGGCTGCACTGGTTGCCGGATTTACGAGAATCAGCTTACATAACGTGATAACTTCTTTTATCATTTCCCGTTCTGGGTTGGGTAGCTCTTTAATTTTTATTATGATGTCGTCAAAACACGAATAATCACCACGCTTCAGCAGCACTTGTAAAATTTCCATCTGGGCAGTCAACATTGAAATATTAACATCATCGTTGTACAGTTTTTCCATAAACCTTATCTCTTCGGATTTGTCCTGTGAATTGAGGGTCTTAGTTAAGAGAGACTCCATATTTGCATGGTATCAAAGCGTGGCTGGTCAAAACGCTGGTCAACAGTGTTCATCATCAAGTCAGTAGCTTCAAAGTATTTTCGCCTGTAATAGTCTTGTGTGGTCACAGGATATGTTTGTCTCCAGTGCCAATTTCAATTCTTCTCGGCACGCAAGTTCTCCTTGGTAACATCGGTCCTGTCATGGATGGATAGCTTTTACTTTTCAGTAAAACTACATCATAAAATGATCTGAAGCTCGTATTTCATAATTGTAACAACTAATACTTAATTTTATCTATTCATCTGCGCGTATGTCTTTGCCAGTAACTCTGGTTACTTTCGAATAAACGATTTTTTGCTATTTTTGACTTCGTTATTTTTGTTAAAATATTTTTGGTTTCATTTATTTTTATTTTTGCTAAAAAGTGGGGGGGGGGGGGGGGCGGCCCCCCCAGCCCCTCCCTCTGCGCGATCCCTGTGTTAAGAAATGAAAATAAAAATATTAAGTGGTTCCCTCCAAACATGAGGCTTATCATATTGAGGGATTTGGGCGATATCGGTTACACACTTGACATAGCATCCGACATTGGTGAACAAACAGCCGGACAAAACACAAGACGGTCGTCGAACATTCGGCGCAGCAGATGCCATAGAGAAAATAACTTGAAAGAGATTCAGATCTCGTTATACTAACTTTATCATAATATTGCAACCGTGTAGCTGAAACAGTGAAGTAGAAAATTGCAATTTGCCTTTTGGAAGGCCGAGTGAAGGCCAAGATGGCCTCTTGTTTGAGTGAATGACGTTCAAATCGCAAACATCACTCCACTGCTTATGCTCTAGCTTGTTTGTATGACAAAATCTCTTCCGCTATTGAAAATAAGGAATATACAGTTGGTATTTTTATAGACTTGTCTAAAGCCTTTGACACCGTTGATCATCAAATTTTAATTTCAAAACTAGAGCATTATGGTGTTTGAGGCACTGCACTTAGATGGTTTGAAAGCTATCTAAGCGATAGACAACAATATGTGGAATTTAATGGTATTTGTTCGGATTCTTGCCAAATAAAGTGTGGGGTGCCTCAGGGCTCTATACTAGGCCCCCTCCTCTTTCTGCTCTATATAAATGATCTGTGTAATGTGTCAAAGGTGGTGGACTTTATTCTTTTTGCTGGTGACACTAACATATTTTTTTCTCACAAAGATTTTAATTTACATTCTGAAACCCTAAATTCTGAAATGTGTAAATTAACACAGTGGTGTTGAGCTAATAAGCTGTCAATTAACTTTAAAAAATCGAATTTTATGGTTTTTAGACCACGCCAAAGGAGGCAAACACTTGATCTATCTATTCAAATTGACAACAATAAGATTGATTGTGTGAAAGAAACAGTATTTTTAGGTGTTATCCTTGATGAGCATTTGTCATGGAAGCCTCACATTCTTAGTGTCTCTAGAAAAATATCAAAATCTATAGGCATTATTTATAAGTCAAGTTTTTGCCTTCCAAAAACTTCCTTACACTGTTTGTACTATAGTCTAGTTTACCCTTACTTAATATTTTGTGTTTCAGTTTGGGGATCGACATATCAGAGTAATTTAAATCGCGTTATTCTTCTGCAAAAGAAGATAATAAGAATTATATCTAAAGTTTCTTTCGATCCCCACACTGATGTTCTTTTCAAAGAAAAGGAGATTTTGAAATTCTCTGACATTTATTTATACCAGATAGGTAAATTCATGTATCTATTCAAAAGAGGTTTACTTCCTAATTATTTTCGTGATATGTTTACTCTCGCAAGCCAGTTACATTCGAATTATACTAGAAATTGCAACCTTTTTACATACCTCCCTGCCGAACTAATATTCGAAACTTCTCAATTCGGTTTCAAGGACCTAAGTTTTTCAACTCGTTAAGTCATGAAATTCAAAACAGTGAAAGCATCCGTTTGTTTGGGAAAAGACTTAAAAAATTCCTTCTTTCTTAGGCAAATATACTCATTGTTGAGCTACTTACTTCTTCTTTTCTTTTCTTTTCTTTTTAAAATAATACATTTCATAATAATAATAATAACTGTCTGTGCTAATCGTCCTCGCAAAGTACAGCAAGGACGCAGCTCAACAAGGTCGAACCGAAAGCATATACAAGGCGCCTCTGGCAGCCGCTATACGGTCCATGTATGACCTTGGAGCACAGCCTACAGCCAGCTAGAATAAGCCGTATGTTGGTTTTTGCTAAGGGAGGAAAACCGGAGTGGAAATGGAAATGGAAGTGGTCAGTCTCTGCATGCCATGAAGTCGTGTAAATTACCCTCACTTAATTGTCACTGTTCAATGCTTTTATTTTTGTTTATTTGCCATTTATTCAGAAATAATTTCCATTAAATTCTGAAAAAAATGTTCTGTTTTCAACGAATTCAGTGTTCTTTATTTTCGCGTTAAATTAGTATTATCGTTTCTTTTTAGCTGATTTATTGCCGGAGTCCGCATTATGTTTAAAACTACGCATTGTGATCATGATACTGGCAAAGAAAGAAAGTTTTGTTATATTAAGTCGATACAGGGGCTCCTGGTCGATAAGAGCACGATTAACTGACGTAAAAATGGCTGAGGAGGTTTTTCGATGAGACTTAAGTATGACGTGACCCTTATACAAAGCGAAAGCTTTATTGCTCAACAGAGTAGTTTGGTTATGTAATGATATTTCAAAATGTGACTACCAGTGTAATATATAAATACTTGCTCCTAGATTGTTTCACAGTACTCGACAGACGAAAAAGAGTATTTCTCGGTTTTTATTTCTGCTCAGAGTTCTGTTGTGATAACTAATATTGTCCTCATACGTTCAAAATTTCACAATTTTGATGTTTTGTGCGCGTTATCGCCTTGACCGCCTTTGTTACTGGTCAGTTACGTAAATATGTAATTATTCGGCTTAGTATATTGTCAAACAAAGCGTAGTAAGTCAATACTGTCTGAGTATAAAACATCTTTGACCATTCAGGAATCTCTTGTCATGTGGTTAATTATGTTAGTAAACACAGGGTTATGGACATCTTTCCTCACGGAACCGAGACTAAGTACAACCCCTAGCTGCTCAAGGTTCATGATTCCGAAAGCTTGCTTCACGAGCAAGTGGGTGCGATTTTATTTATCTGAAGACTTTAATATTTTATCAGTAGACTCATTACACTACTACAATTTCGAGTAATAATCTCAAGACAACCTGAAATATTTGTCTCTGGTTCGGTTTATTCCCGGGAAGGGGTACTCCCAGAAAAAATTGGGTGGGGGTGTGCGGCCCGCTTCCTGAAGCCCTTACCCTATTTCAGACCAAAATCTGCAATTTCCCCTACCCTATCTCAGACCTGACCAAAAATTCGTTACCCTATTTCAGACCTATTTCACATACACGGTTGGCGTAAGCATAATTAAAAGACAAAAAAGAAGGGATTTTGTTGATGGTCTTATCGGCTAAAGATGAAAAAGTAGCTCCTTCTAAAAAACATAGCCAATTCAAGACTAGAGTGAACAAACCATAGCCTATTTCAGACCAAAATGGCCAAAATCGATTCCCTATTTCAGACCAAAACGGTTGAAAAAACCATACCCTTTGGGGCCGGACATACCTGTATAACCAATATAAGGGAGTACCCCCACCCCCGGGGGGTTTATTATAATTATTATGAAAACAGCAATAAGAATAGCTTACTATCCTTGAAAAATATCATATTGCTTTTACAGCCTTCCTCATAAAGACAGCGAAGTCACGCAAATTTTCACTAAAGTGGTGAAATTCATGAAAATAATAATAATAATAATAATAATAATAATAATATATCACATTTATATTGCGCATTTTCTATGCAATATTCAAATGCGCATTACAACACTGGCCGGGGGACTTTGCCAGACTGCTTATAACGCAGTTTACAATTAATGAAGATGAGTTATGAGTGCCCCCGTAATGTAAATATCAAATTAAGACAGACACTAGGGGTGGTCACTGCCAGAGTTTTGTTGCGTCCCTAGTGGTTCTTTTACGTCCCACAGAATCAGAGAATTATGAAGAGTTGTGAGACGGGGCCTACGGTTTATCGTCCTTATCCGAGAAGACTAGAAAGTCTAACCGTTTGTAGATGTCATTACAAAGGCAGCACTTTCTCCTCAATTATTTAAAGACCTTGAGTGTTGGTCCGGCCGGGGTTCGAACCCACGACCTCCCGCACGGTAGTCCAGTGCTCTACCACTGAGCTAACCGGTCGGCGGTAAAAAACAGTGTAACTGTATACTGTGACAAGACGAAGCAATTACAAAGATTTATGCGCCTTATGCAATGTGACGGCTACAATTTAACAACAACTGTTCGAACAGGTAACCTAAATTTGACGCGCAATCATTTGAAGGGAGTGGTCACTCAGTATACTGAAGTGTTTTGAGTTGGATTCGCTTTACATTGCCCTGAGGTAATGGCTCCAGAAGACAGCACTTCTGAGATGAGCCCTAATGGAAGTGTTAAATTTTAAAATTAGTCAGTGTATTGACCTGAACATTTGAGACTAAAAAATTTTCATTTGGATTTATTTCATTGGATTTGTTATTACTTTTGGTCATTTTGCTGTTTTTTTAGCTTCTTTTAGTGACTTTCATTTAGACAGGACTCATCTAAAAACCACCTATGGGTAATGGCGAATACCTGTATAAAGACATTATTATAATAATAACTCAAGTCAGCTTAAAAACAGTTTGCGAAAGAAGGGAAGGGAGGGAGAGGGTTGTTGGTGGTTGTGGTAGGGGGAGGGACGACGTAAAGAGACCACTATCTCTATCTGGTGATGAATCCCGGGGGTCCTTTCCGAGTGCTGTAATATGGGACGTATACTTGTAAAGTATCCAAAATATACCATAAACACTCCATATTCGATTTGCAACATGACTCTTTAATAAAACTACGCCTTAACATGCTCTTACTCTTAATCGATATTGCAGGACCCTTTAAATTAAAATGATTGATTAGCGGCCTACAATGGCTGCTTTTGTGATTAATAATGTTGCTAACTGTCGGATCATTCAGTTTAATTTCCAGTTGTAATTCGACACTTAAACTGAATCTGTATTTAACAGGGCCTGCTGACTGTGCCTTGAAATACTCCTGCGAGCATGCTTTCCTATTGCTTTGTTCAGAGACTGACTTGTGGCTGACTTGTGGGTCTCTCGGTATAACGCTGGCATCCGTTTCGTGCGCTCAAAACACCCCGGCCCAGCGAGCAATACTAACACCAGCGCCCGTTATACAGGTCAGCCTTGAGATAGAGCGAGGACTGTGTCGTAATGTATTGTAATTTACTCGTAATGTATTGTAATGTGTTCATCTACACCCCACCTGGAAATCAGCTCTGTGGTGTGTGGTTAGCGTGGTTAAATAAATTTGTATTGTATTGTATTGTATTATTTTGACGCTCACTGTTTACAACGAGGGGAGGGGAAGGCACGAACCCCAGCTTGAAGTGCGAGTGCAAGTGAAAAGAATTCAGCGAGAGAACTTTTAACCGGTCGCGGATAGTGGAGTATTGTTTGCGTCTGCCATCTTTGTACAGCTTTGCTTCCAGTCTTTCAGTCTCTCTGCGCGCTAGGTCTCGCTTCTCGCTCGTACTCCACGAACATACGAGAAAAACGGACTGTCATTCGAGCCGATTGATATTTCTTCTGTTTGGTTTCGACAGAAAGCTGCGTTTGCCATGCATAGCCCCTGTAAGTTTTGTGTGAAATTGAAGTTGGGTAAGGCTGTAAAACAGCTCTAGCTCAAGTGTGTTTCTGGAGGTAAAGACAATAAAGAGTAGATGATGCAGGTCCCGAAGAGTATATCTCATCATTGTGTTGAATTTGACCTGGATTCCCCCCCCCCCACCCCCCGCCCCACAGAAAAGAAAGAAAGAAAGAAATACAAAGAATAAAACATCAACAACGAGTTTTCAAGCATTACTTAGGAAGGTGGAACGGAGAAGTCTCCTTTCTCCCCTTACCCTACCACCCTTCTCAGTTCCCACAAAAAGCTTGACTGCTTCAGTCTATGTACAAAACAACTGCCACTCGACGGGTATTGGCTCTGCGCATGCTTGACTTCGCCAAGCCTGTGTAATTTGTTTCATTTTTAATTCAATTTCACTATTTTGCTGAGTAATGCTTCAACTTATTCCAAGTGTTCAATGGGATTGCTACGTACGAAGAAAAGATTGCCAACGGTTATAAGACCTTATCATGCCGGCGCCCTCTTACTGGCTTCCCTTCTCATTATATGAACGCCGGGAAAATGCTACGTTGTGCACGCAATTATTCCATTGTCAACAACGAACAACAGGGACAGTTTTTCTTAAAAATTAATTTTATGACTGATTTGCCTCGATGACAAACTGACATACTAATCTCAGCAGGAATCACGCAGGCGGAGGAGCTGGGGTCTTTCGTCCCCCTCTCACTTTTCAACAGTAAAATGTCTCGAGGGTAATCGTATGTTGAGTTGAGCTTTGTCGATACGTTACTAATGAATTGCCAATTATGGTTAGTTAAGTTAGGGGGGGGGGGGGGGGGGAGGGGGCTCCGACCTGAACATCGTTTTTTCGTCTCTTAACACAGATTTAACGTTCATATCTCGTTCGCGTTTCAAGCAATCAAAAATCCCTTCCCTCATCCCACGAAGCTGTGTTGGGGGGATATTGTGTGATTTTTTTGGTGACAGTTTGGGTATATTTGGTAAGAGATAATTTTTTCTTAAATTGAGGGAAATGGGAAATACTGAAAATTTAATGGAGGTTTAAAATATGAATTTGAATTTAGAAATTAGTAGACGAACACCAAACAGTTCCCCAGCAACCTGGAGTGCTCTTGTGGGTGTCAACTGTCTGTTGGTGCTTCAAAACATTTTTTAACATTTTAATCCCTTCTTTAAACTCCTTAAAATTTCACTCCAATTCAAGTAGAGCCCCACCTTAAGCGAAAGGTAATTACTAAAATTCTTGTTTAAAAACATCGCTTTTTTGCTGAAAGTGTATAAATTTGACCACGCCATGTTAGTTTCAAATGAATTTCCAGCCATTTCAGAAGACTCTAATTTAAAAATTTTCCGGGGAAGCATGTCCCCGGACCCCCCTAGTTGGCTCACGCTAAAGCGTTCGAAGCGAGGCCCCCCAATTACAAACATACTGCTCAGATAGGACCACCTCATGAAGGCAAAACTGAAAGTTTAAAGACACCACTGCGCGAGGCGTTTTAATTAATGAGCCGAGGAGTGCTTTCGAAATCACATTCCTATAGCATGTAATGCTGAACATATAAAAGTTTTATCCCACTCAAACCGGCTTAATCTTGAAAACAGACTTGGCTCAGACAGTACAACAACGCCCACGGGGGGGGGGGGGTACTCCCAGGAAAATTGGGTGGGGGTTTGCGGCCCGCGTCCTGAAACCCTTACCCTATTTCAGACCAAAATCTGCGATTTTCCCTACCCTATTTCAGACCTGACCAAAAATTTGACACCCTATTTCAGACCTATTTCACTTACACGGTTGGCGTAAACATAATTTGAGAAGGCTGTTGTGACTCTATTGTTGATGGTCTTATCGCCTGATGATGAAGAAGTAGCTTCTTCTAAAAAGCATACTCAATTCAGGAATTAAGTGCACAAACCATACCCTATTTCAGACCAAAATGGTCAAAATCGATACCCTATTTCAGACCAAAACGGCTTAAAAACCATACCCTTTGGGCCGCACATACCTATATAGCCCATATAAGGGAGTACCCCCCCCCCCCCG
Organism: Pachyseris speciosa; assembly: GCA_016490735.1. Taxonomy (NCBI): domain Eukaryota; kingdom Metazoa; phylum Cnidaria; class Anthozoa; order Scleractinia; family Pachyseridae; genus Pachyseris; species Pachyseris speciosa. The sequence continues at coordinate 492,454 of JAEMWC010000032.1, read as the reverse complement.
GGAACAACGCATCAGTTAAAAAGCAGATCATGGCTTAGCCGAATTTGCCCGATTTGTCACTTTTCTCACTATTTTCCAAAGGAGTGGCGACGCCCTGAGTCCCCCAACTGACTGGGGTACACGCCTCGCCTATTGCCAGTGTACCGGGGCTGGCACGAGAGTTATGAGTTATTCTTTGATTCCAGTGGAAAATAACCAGACATTAGTGGAAGAGTGTCAGTAATTTACTTCGAGTGCTTCCATAAAAATCATAAGCGTTATATTGAAATTGCGTGCCGACGAAGCACTCTTAAAATATTCTAGATGGTTTTTAAAATAGGTGTTAATTAATAGATAACGCAACGGCCGCAACTTTGTGCCCGACCGGGGGCTGTTTTAAAATGAAAGATTAGACATAACTCGCAAGCACAGATTTGAGTAACCAGAAGCGTATCAGGAGTAACTCAACGGGATTAGTCAAGGAGAAAAATTCGACACGTGAAAATAAGGTGCAGTTGTAAGGATACGCAAATCGTATCTCCTAGTATAGTTTTCACTGTTTTAGGAGCACCTCAATTAAAGATCGTTAGGCTGGTGTGGCTTATTTCGTAATCAGTTGGTGGACATGCACTTTGACCACAATTCAACGTCTAATGCTTCTGGACCCTTGGGGCCCGCGCGCCGGACGCACGCTGATTGATGTAAGCCAGTCAAACCGGTTTAGTTGGTTTGAGACGTGAGGTTCGCAAGCCCCGAGGGAGCTCTACCAGAACAGTCAGGCACGTCACGGCAATGGGTCACGCTACATGTAATCAAATTTCATAATCGAACTACCCAGTCCCTGGTCAAGCAGGACTTATTGGTTGCTTTGGACAAAACAAGGTTTCTATTTGTTGTAAATAAATTAATGCAAATCCACCCGCCACCAGACCTCACTGACAATGTCTCGAACGCATGAAAATGGAAATATAGATTTCACCATAATGTCACTGAGATCACTGCTTGACGTTGTAGCAATATTAACAATTATCTATGAACCATAAAAAGAAGGTCCTTTTAATATATATTCTTACTTTGAGCCAGTGTGTTCAGTATGCATTGCGTGCGCTGCACCTATCACAGAAACTAAAAAAAGAAAAATAACCCGAAGGACTGACGCAATAAATCTGTATTAGAGTAAGAATGAAACACAAGCACAATTTACCCACTTAGTAGAAAATAAAATAATCGGCGAACACGTGCGTACTCCAGGAGAATTTGTCATGTCTATTTTGATGACACAAGTACTGGTTTTACTGCGACCTTGCGGTTGGCCGCTGGAAAGTCACATGTATGACATATGGTGAAAAGATCTTGTCACTTTGCATTGCAACAGTCTCCAAGTTTGGTAGAAAATATCTGAAGATGTTGTCTCTTGGAGTAGCGCCTTTGACGGTTTTTGAAAAATTAGTAGGCCGAAAAAAACATTGCGTGTTCAAGAGTTGCCTTTTGCTTTTCATCTCAATAAAGTTCATGCAATAAAAGCTGTATACATGAGACACTTTGTTATATTGTGCTCAGTTTGGCCAACACGAATTTTGTAACAAAGCGCAATAAACACAAAGGATTTTAATGCCATTCTCGCTAAGGAATAGTCATGGGACCCTTCACAAAACAACCGGTTTTTCCTGTAGGGAATCGAAAGGGTCATGCGCACAACCCCGTTTCCTAGTAACAAGTGTTGGCTGGCCGGTGTCCCTGCAAAAAGAGCTCCTCATGGCCTCCCCCTGAGTAAACCTGTTCATGCGCCATTGAATGGCCGTTGGATCACTTTCTCTCTGCCATATTTACCTGCACTCGTCGGATGTAGTAACCGCCATTTGGTAGTTCTTGGTGACGTTTAATAGCTTGAGTGTAGTTCTTAAAGCCGTTCGTTATAAAAGTCTTGTTTGCTTTCCAACGACGGTCTTCCTAATCGAGAAACAGTTTCAAAAGCACGGTAGTTTGACGGGAAAGGCAGCGTATGCTGTGATTTGGCCGTGTTGTTCACAGCAATGGACGGCCCTTTCGCTCTCTTTGTTGGCCTAACCTAGCGTTTGTCGTTAGTTTGAACGCGAGGTAACCCAAGAGGACAGCCATTTTACGTGGTCGAGACAGAAACGGTGAAGCTCTTTCAGGATGTGACTTCTAGAAAACGGAGCAATGGAATTCGTGAAGTACTCCGTTTATCATTGCATGGCGCCAATGTGTTGGAAAAGTTATCCTCTTTAAACTCTTCGCTCTTGACTTCTTCTAACGTTTAGCCAAACGTTATGGAGAGTCAAGCAGATGAATCCACCCCTAAGGAAGAACCTACAAAGCCCCAGAAACATGTACAATTTAAGCTTAATGTCGTCGCTGATGATGAATCAAAATTTATCGAGCCTCCCTTGCATATGGTCGATGGCGCTCAAAAAGCTACAAACAAAGGAGAGAACCGGGAGAAAACTGTTGAATTAGAGGCGGAGGAAAAAGCAGTAGGTGTTAGCCCAGACGGCCGATTTCTCAAGTTCGACATTGAAGTTGGCAGAGGCTCTTTCAAGACGGTTTACAAAGGTTTAGACACGGAGACAGGGGTCGCAGTGGCATGGTGTGAACTTCAGGTTAGTTAAGTTGGTTCCTTTAGTCATTATGAATCGGCGTTTTTCACCACTGTGCTACAGGGAGCTACAAAGTCGAATAAGTGCTTATCATAAGTTAAGATGTACATTTTTCTGTTATTTCTTCTATCTCAGGATAAATATTCAAAAGCGGAGAGAGCAAGGTTCAAAGAAGAAGCCGAAATGCTAAAGCAATTACAACACCCAAATATTGTAAAATTCCACGACTCATGGGAAACAAGACTTCCCAATAAAGACAAGAAAAGGGTCATTTTGGTGACCGAACTTATGACTTCAGGAACATTGAAAACGTAAGTAATTTTATTCTCCTGTTTGTTGTGGTTCATCACTCGGCCGCCATTATTTGCCACGACTTCATGTGCATTGTGAATATAGATTGCCTTGAAAGGGGGCAGGAAATTGGGAAATGCGACAAGTTACCTTAATTTTGAATGAACAGACGAACAAATACACATTGGGTTGCTCGTGCGCACTAAAATTTAGCCCAAACTTTCAAACGCCATTCCAATTTATAGCGAAGCTTTTTGTCTCTGAGCTAATTTCTCTTTGAAATACGATGTTTCATGCTTTCACCGTACATCGTCGCTGGTTTCCGGGGTAGTTTCTTTTCCGGCCTACCGTCGCAGTCATTCCCGAAAAGTTCCACATTTCTCGTTTTCTTGGAGTTTTGCTCGATTTAGTGAATTTTTAATAGTAGCGTTTTCTATAAATGTTTTATTCTTCGTTTTTCGAGATGAATTGTTTTTCTCTGAAAAACAACTTTGTTTCACCCTTTGCGAGGCTATTGTAGAGTTTACACTTCCAGCAGCGAAAAAAATACCTGTGTGCTTTATCTAATAAGATTCACAACATGCTTCTTTGGCTTGGCGTCTGCAAATTCAGGAATAAAGATTACAAGGAAGATTTCATCGTAAACTCTTGTTCCGCTCTTGTAATATGATTCGTTTCGTTGTGTCCATGTTGTACGCCTGTTGTTTTCCTTTCACGTGCCTGACTTTCCCTCCCCCGAAATCACCCGTTTCTTTAAATGTGAGAGAAATTTAGCGAAGCACAGCAGGCTGGGGCGTTTGTGGTTTTGGAGTTGCTATAAGTTGTCGAATCTTTGACATTCATTCCACCGCAATGATATTACCAAGTTGTTTGAAATGCATGCATACATGTATATACCATGCTTTCGTCACAACGTTCATCGAAACTTGGGTCAAACCTTTGAAACAATCGATCTCTTTAATTAATAGGCAACAGTAGAAAATCTTTTGAATGCTTGATTTCCTATTACCATCCGAAGAAATTTTGGCCTATAAATTATTGCACATTATGTTTTTGCAGTGGTGATTTTATCAGTGTGAATAAGAAATTTTAGTCCCATTACAGTAATTGATTAATATGATCTCCTGTGGCAAAATCCTACATTTGTTAGCAAATCATTTCATTTTAAGAAAAATATCCCCCTTTTTTGTATTACATAAAGATTTTATGATCAGGAGAAATAGGTTGCAGCCTTGAAGAAATTGGCTGAAAAATACAAATGTTTGTTTGCTAATCAAACTGAGTTTAATTGCTTTTTATGGTCATTGTTTTGGCTGTTCACTTTGCTATGGCTTGCATCCCATTTGAACACTTCAAAATATGTGTTGGTGGTTATTCCATGAACTTGTCAGTGAAAACTCAAGATTAATTCTGGCTTTATGGTACTTTGTAAATTCCTCTACTGTTTTAACTATATATTGTTGCCCAATATGCTTTGTTCTCATGTAGGGATCTGCAAGTTGAGTGAAAAGTTTCTTAACTACAGTGGAACCCTGTTAATACGGTCACCAATGGGCTGAAAATATTTAGCCGTATTAACGGGTGACCGTATTTTAACAAGAGGTTTTTTTACAAGAAAATGTAGGGTCGTTTTGCTGAGCGGCCAAAAAAAAGTGGCCATAACAATGAGGTAGCCGTAAGGTTCAGACTGGTTCCACTGTAATGCTGTTGTCACAGCTATCCTTGCATGAGACAATGTGCTTCTCACTCTCCTCTTTAACATTTGTTCCAGTGAAAATGTTTGTCTTGATTAACTCTGGGGCAGGGGGAAGGGGGGTTCTTCTCAGACATTTTGATGGGGGTATAATGCAAAATTCTCTAAATCCTAATCTTACCTCAAAACCAAAATTTGCCATTTTTCCATATCTATTTTCAGAGCTGCCTCTAAAATCCACAACTGTTTTCAGTTCAAAATGTCTGAAAACCCATACCTTATAGGGGTGCACATAGCAGTACGGCTTATAAAGCAGATATCACTCTTGTTTATCAACTAAGATGCATTGCCTTTATCATGTTTAACAAAATTACTTGGGTAGTAGTTTGCAAGTTATTAAATTTGAAGGCTGCTTGTTTGAGATGCTGAGGTATTGTTGTTTAAGGAAACATATCAAAATGTTTGGATAACCAAATGTTTGAAAGACCTCAAAGTTTTTTATGGTATTATAAATTTTTATTGGGTTTCCCAACCACCTCGGAAGTACCCTAAAGGTCACAAGATGCTAACACAGCAACTCATGAGATATGACTTTCAAAGCCTGTGTGTAGATGTAAACTAATATAGCTGCTATAACCAACTAAGGTTTCGTTCTGATATTTTTTAAGAATATCTGTGTTATACACAAGATTAGTGCAAGCAAGCTGACACTGAAAAAACTCCTCCTAAAGTCTGTTGTACTATCATTTCAATGCTGTTTGTAATTTTATATCAACAGCTACCTGAAACGGTTCAAAGGAGTAAAGGAAAAAATTCTAAAGAGCTGGTGTCGGCAGATTCTTAAAGGCTTACTGTTTCTGCACACGAGAACGCCTCCTATTATCCATCGAGACCTCAAGTGTGACAACATTTTCATCAATGGCACAACTGGCCTTGTTAAAATTGGAGACCTGGGACTTGCTACTCTGAAGAAATCATCTTTTGCCAAAAGTGTCATAGGTAAGGAGAAGTTGTCCTGAAAATTGTAATTTTGTAGTTCTATCAAATGGAAACTGCACTGTTCTAAACTCAAGCATAACTTTTTATACAGTTCAAGTTTGTGAAACTGTTAGTCTGATAAATTCATTCATGCAATTTAAGGTCTGACATTGCATCATGCAGTGTTCAGATAAGAGGGGGTCTCGGGTCAAAAACCCTGCAAGGTTAGCTTTGACGTGACAAAGTTGTAGAGGGTTTATAACGGTTTGGTGGGTGCAGTGGGAATTTGACCAGATGGAATTCCGAGTTGACACCCTGCCTTACAAACTTATCTGGCACCCTGATCATGTACATGTACCTGTGTAGCGGGACAGCTTTCCATTCAGAAGATGTTTACCAGCTTTCAGCGTGATGTGCATTTTACAAATTCAAGATTGTAAAAAATACATTTCTAAACTTACTTACAAACTTATCTGGCACCCTGATCATGTACATGTACCTGTGTAGCGGGACAGCTTTCCATTCAGAAGATGTTTACCAGCTTTCAGCGTGATGTGCATTTTACAAATTCAAGATTGTAAAAAATACATTTCTAAATTATTTTTGCAGTGTTTATGTTGGCTTTTCAACAGTACCATAATTTAAAACAAATGGAATAGAAAATTATTTGTGATTATTATTCAATTAATGAACATGTCTGGATATAATACAGTTGTTGTTTACCGGATTGTTTTGAAGCCATGAAAAATTTTGCTGCAGGAAAAAAAGGTAGAATACTCTTTACTCTTTTAGAATACTCTTTTAGAATACTCTCAACGAAAGTTAATGTGATCTCGCTTTCTCAGGTATCTGTTACATGTACAACATTTGTACAGCATCTCTGCTTTAAAAGGCAGCTTTGTTTGACCATGTTCAAGTTGTGCAAGTTCAAGTTCAAGTTCAGGTTGTGACAGATTTTTAGATCTTTGTGAGTTGTGTATCATGTGCCAACATTAATGCCTTATTTTCAACAGGTACTCCTGAATTCATGGCACCAGAAATGTATGAGGAACATTATGATGAATCTGTAGATGTTTATGCATTTGGGATGTGCATGTTAGAGATGACAACTCTAGAGTATCCTTATATGGAGTGTCAAAACCCTGCCCAGATCTACCGCAGAGTTGTCAGTGTAAGTAAATTAACTTGCTGCTAAAAAACATTTGCACATTCTTTTTTACCATTTGTTAGTCATGTGCTCAGGACTCTTATTTTCAACTTGAATAATTAGAAGTTTGGTATGCAAACTGTCACATCTGGACTTAATGTCAATTTTCCTTAGGATTCAAATGCTTTAATGCAATAAATAGGTGATCACCTACTGTCATGGTGTAGGCATATTTCTGGAATCACTTAATTTCCTATTTATGATATTGTACACTTGGTATTATGTAGGGTATCAAGCCAGAATGTTTGGATAAAGTTGGTTCAAAAGAAGTCAGACAGATTATTGAAGGCTGTACAAAAGCCAAAATTGAAGAGAGGTTAGTAGACTGCTGTTTGATGATAGAATTTGTTAATGTATGGTGGCACCCAGGACATGTCATATGTGGACTTCAGGCCATGGGTCACATGAAGTGTGGTCATTCTGCACCAATCTTGCTTTGTTAAGTTAGGTGATGTTGACTTCTTTTTTTGTGTGTCTCAATACTCCTGGACTTTGTCTTTATCATTTTAAAATAATATTCTGTCCTCATGACCTTGCTTTTTATCAATGAACTGCCATCCAAAGTGTTTTTTATTAAATTGCTACAGATGATGAATGCAGCAGCCACTAGTATCTTCTCATAACTACAGAATCAAATCAAATCAGTAAATGTTGTATAATAAAGATGATGAGATAATTTTAAGGGCCCATTGAAGTATCTCGTTGCTAAGATACACGGCTGCTACCCAAGTGCAATTTCACTTCCGGTCAGCCAAAAGATTTTCGCGCGCTTTTTTCGGCGCCGGCCCGTCGCTGATTCAAGTCGCCGGTAACTTTTTTTTACTTCGTTGCAACAAACACAAGAAAAACTTTTTGTTTACATTTTTATTAATTAATTTTCTGCTTTACGTTTACAACATGTGAGTCGTGCCTTAATTTTTGAAACTTGAGTTTTCTGCCTGAAAATGTCATCCACGTACGGACGTAAACGGAAAGCCGCATCGATGACTGCATGTCGATAGAGAAATCTTGAAAAGGTGACAGTTAAAGATTTCCAGTGTCAGGTTGGGAATAGAAATCTCAAAGATGCAGAGACACAAACTGAAATTAGTATTGGGCTGTCATCACCTGGAAACTTCATAGGAAACTCTGTGTCCGCGGCCTTTTTGACCGCTCCGAAGCTCTCTGACATCTCTTATGATAAAACTGTGCAATCCTGTGAACCTGTGTCCGTGAAATGTCCTTCCGAACCTGAGAAACTCCACTGTTTAGATATAACACAAATAAACGAAGCTATCGAGGCCACTAAATTGCAACCACTCTCCCAAGACAGCATGGAGCAGCAGACAGTGAGCAAGGAGGCTTGTAAATTATCCTTGAAAGCAACTCTATAACAAGAATTTCATTCTTGCATCAAAAGTGCTAGGCACTCGATAGAAAACCCGACTGATAATGGTGAGCTCGAAGCTTGTGATGGACAACTTCTCCTTACAACATCAGCCTCGCTTGAGAACTTAGTTAACAGTAATTTAAGTAATTTACAACACTGTGACTGTGAAAAAGAAACTGAATTCGAATTTTGTTCGGTAAAACAAAACACAGTTGAAGAGTTCGAGTTCGAATGTAGTCGATGTGGGAAAAAAGTCAACTTGAAGAGTAGCATTCCTGTCGTTAAGGCCACAATTCGTCCAAGATCTGTAATCCGTAATCTCGTTGCTCTTTCATTGCTTGTCAATGGGCAATATTTCAAAGATTACCACAAAATTCTCGGGACTCTTGGTCTGGATCACGTCAGTTCCACTCAGTGGATCCATATTGTTGAATGGATTGCGCCGTTCGTAAAAGGGATCGCCGACTGGAGCGTGCAAGAAGCAAGAACTGAGGCAGTTCGACGTGGAGATAAGTCATCATTACACATCCAGTTCGACGGCTTTTATCTGACTCGCGGCCACTATTCGAAACAGAACGTTCGTTGCCCTAGCAGCCTGGCCAAGAATGCTTAGGCACCAGGCCGCTGAAAATTCGCTCGCCACTTCCGGTGCCGCGAAAAAAGAACTTTTCTCCTCGAGAGATAATTGTAGTTCCTGGATATTGAAACAATTCAAAAGAACATCATATTTTCTTGGATTTCAAGCATGGGTTTTGCGACAAAATGAAAAACCAAAAAATTAGGCTCAAAAGAGTGGTCAAAGAAACACATTTTCCTTTCTCATTTTTTTATTTTTCATCATAAGCCAAAACGCATGCTTAAATTTCTTCAAAACGGCTTTTGAATTGTTATTATACAGAAAATGCGGAAAGAAGGCTTAAGCCATTCAGTTAAAATGCATTTTTCTGTTTCTGGTCACGTGACATTGGGCGTGGTCCGATGACGTCATGAACTGGACCATATTTGCCCCCTATGGGTATTGTCCAAATTTGGTCCAATTGAAGCATACATGTGCAGAGTTATAGCAAATTTATTTTTCCCTAGCAACGGCATCAAAAGATACTTTAATGGGCCCTTAAGTTCTGCTGCATTCTTTTTTTTCAGAAAACCAAAAAAATTAATAATGCACGTGCTATTAATAAAAAAGCCCTGAATACAAAACTATGATCAAAAGTCATGTCATTACTTATTAATACTTATGAAAAAGGTAAGGACATTCACTGTCTGTGTAATAGACTATTTTAGTGCATTGCTGACTCAGGCTCTCCACTTGAGCTTTCTCAAGCTCTGTTTTGGTTGAAAAGTTGAACGTAAGCTCCAAGAATTATTTTTTCTTTTATGCCAGAAATAATTATTGTGCTTAATAAGCAGGACATTTGCACTTTCAAATCTTCATTTTGATTGGGCACATTAAAATATAATCAGACAACTTTAATAACCATAATGTGATTTGCATCTAGAAATGCAAGAAGTGTGTCAATGTGAATCACTTCAGTCAGTGTTTTACAATAGTGTTTGAAAGAGTGTATATCAAATACTGTAATCTAATGTGTCCCACATGAAATGTCCATAACAGTAATTGACGTAAAGATTTGAGCAAGTCTTGTATCTGATTTACTTTGTTTCACGCAAGTGACTATATCACTATTTACTACATGTAGTAGTAATTGAAGGGCTGAGAGCATAAACTGCCTATGTGTAATTTTAGGTCGTTTTTTGATTTTCCTCGGAAATGAAACAATTTTTTGCATGTGACTTGCAAGCAATTCGATTCAAAAACATTGTCCGGTATTTTTATTCACTGATTGATGTTTCATTTCCGAGCAAAATCGAAAAAACGACCTAAAATTGCACATAGGCAGTTTATGCTCTAAGCCCTTCATAAGTCTGCCTTATTAACATTCATGAGGCAATGCCCAAGGGTATTCTTTATTTGAAAACTAAGCGCCAAATGCTCGTAACTGAAGGGTAAAACTGAAACTGGACATGAAATGATTGACAGGTAGAAAGGATTGTTCCATAGTGTGACGTAGACCAAATGTTTTGGCGGTTAAAACATTGATACTTACGCGACCGTGTCTGCCAAAGCTCCTGACTCAATCCGCGCCTGCTTGTTTGGTTTGATCGAATTATGTCAGTTTGCCTGTTCGCTTGGTGGTCAAAGGACATAATGAAGTCTTTAGACCAGCAAGTCTAACACGGCTGAAAGAAGCCAGTCGTGTTTTCTCTGCTTGCCAAACCATGAAGAGAGAGATTAATTTGACTCTCTGGTTTGGGAGTAGAGATTAAGAGCCGGGCAGACAAAAAACTCTGAAAGCATCCCTCGTCTAAACAGGGGCTCGGTTTTGCTAGTCTTGGTCCATTTCTGAAAGGTTGCCGTGCTAGAATTTCCAAAAAGGAGAGGTGTTTTCTGAGTTTAGGGCAAAAAAATTCAGTGATGTTTGCAGAGTGTCTTTTGCTCGCGGAGGGCATAACATTCCCGCAATTCATTGCGGCTGAAGTGGGCGCTGTCTCGCAGGCCATCAAAGCCGGGAAACACTTCGTCAAAATTCGGAAACATTACGGAGAATTCATCCAAGAGAGGGAAATCAGCATGACGAGAAGTCCGTCCATTTTCGATGAGTACCTTGAAAACAATCCAGGGAAAAGTTGCATGGGCACGCGTGGAAAATATTTCCTGTGGTCGGTCGAGTTATGTAAACACAGGGAGACATGCTGCTGAATTTCAAACATATAAATCAGTTTTGCTTCGATCAACTCGGTTATTTTGATTCTGTGGAGGCTTGTAAACATCAGCAAAATGTATTTTCAAGCGAGATAAACACCAGCCAAAAAGTATTTGCACGCGAGATATTTTAACAAGTCATTGTGTTACGCATCAGACGATAGGGATTAAATTTCACATCTTATGCAAATATTTACGTTCCAATTTTTTCACTGTCGTCATTTACGTTGATTTGTGATACGATTTTCATTCCACTGGTTCCATTTGATGACGAAAATGAACCCTTCAAAATCGTTTCAATAATGACCAAAGGACGCAAAACGCCAGTCAAAGCTCTGTTTTGAAGCGGAAACCGATGGGAAACAGCTTACTCTTTTAACTCTTAATTTTGCCCTTCAACATTTATTGGTCAAATTTATTGGCCAAAATCTTCAAGTAAAAACAGCCGTCTTTAATATTTTATTCTATTTCTCAGCCGAGAGCAAGCTTTTTGAGCACTGAGTTAGAATCAAGTCCAATCCTGCTGTATTCCGTTTTCAACCAAAACACCCTCTTCAAGACTTTACTTATATCGACCAAAGCCTTCCCGAAAGAATTAAGAATCAACCAAGAAACCTGTGCGCTCTTTTCATTGCAGAGGAACCAAGAAACCAAGAAACCTGTGCGAGACTCAAAATACGCCGCTTTCTTTAATGTTACTGTTTGCAATGCCCTAGGCCATACCCTATCCCTAGCTCTAACCCTAACTCTAGCTCTAACCCTAACCCTAACTCTAACCCTAGCCCAAACCCACAACGCTAACCCTAGCCCTAATTTTAACCCTAACTCTAAACTTAACAGTAACCCTAAATCTTTTGAGTGCTGTTTTCAAGTTGGACAAAATCTATGCGTGCTGGCTTAAGGTTAACCAAGGCTGCTGTGTGCTGTTTTTAAGTCAACCCAGAATGTTGCGCACTGTTTTCCAGCTAAGGAAGCTTCTTGAGCACTATCAGTAAGCAAACCACTGGTAATAAGTGCCGCATTTAAAAAAGTCAACCATTTCCAAGTCGGATGGGCATCTTGTGGGCTGTTTAGGAGTCAAAAAGGCACATTGCGCGTAAAGAATACCCTTGGGCATTGCTTCATGCATGTTAATAAGGCAGACTTATGAAGGGCTGAGAGCATAAACTGCCTATGTGTAATTTTAGGTGGTTTTTCGATTTTCCTCAGGAAATGAAACAAATTTTTGCATGTGACTTGCAAGCAATTCGATTCAAAAACATTGTCTGGTATTTTTATTCACTGACTGATGTTTCATTTCCGAGCAAAATCGAATAACGACGTAAAATTACACATAAGCAGTTTATGCTCTAAGCCCTTCAATTGTAGATTAGAGAGTGCATTCGAGAATTGGTAGGTTTGATATGTGACCCTCCACGGGAAAACAGGGAAAAAGGTGATTGCACGGGCATGCGTGCGATGACACGGCACGCTAAGTGTGTCACAATGGCACAGATAGGTGCATATTTAATGCCTAAAACAAAGAGTGTCACGGTGCTATTGTTTGCCACGCAAAAGCCTTTATCTAAAGCACTGTGCAAAATGCCATGCTAGGCGTGCGATATGACATGCGTGCCAAGACACATGAGGAATATTGCATGGTACACTCATTGAAGCTCGAAAGACGATGAGTGAGAAAAAAGATTAAACACGACTCATGAAATATTTCTCAACATTTCATATCTCCATCCGGTCATGTAATATCCTCTATATAACTTGTGCCATTTTTTTGCTCACTACACAAAGAAGACCAGGAAACAAACAGTATAAAGCAAAAAATCTCACCGACTAAGCCGGTCAGTGGCTTATTATACTTTGCAAAACGAAATGGAATGAAACGTGATGAAAGACTGCAGTTCGCGCAAGTAGCGCGAAATGAAAATCTATGGTTTGCAAAATTTGAATAACACAAAAAACAAGCAATTGAACACTAAATGTTTACATTTAAAATGGCTACACATCACTTTATTAAAAAGGTCGCTGAAACTATTATCTGTTGGTCCAAACTGGATTAATCTGCGAGCAGACGTGAAATAATTGTGTAACAGGAAAAAAACACCCACTCGTTTGCATACGGTAACACAACACGCATTTTATCAGCCGAAGTTTGTTCGAAATTAATATTTTGGTCGAAGTGCAGCAGCTCAGAACGAAGACGAAATAAATGAGCTTTATTTTTCGGAGGTTTTGGAAGATCCAAAATCTTTCAACCATGAAAATCGTCGAAAGCGCATTTCACTGGAGATGATTTATCATTCTTCTTGCAGCATTAGCTTTTGACACAAATAATCTTTCGCTGTTTCGATTGTAACACATGAAAATCAATCTTCAGGAATTCTCTTTATAGTTATGGTGCTTGATTTCCCTGTATTTTTCCCTGTATTTTCGACACAAACAACCCGGCTTAATCCGAACTCGTTGTTGTTGAGCACAAAATGAGGAAAGCAACTAAATGGAGAGATGGCGTGCTGAGCCAATCAGGAGCGACTATTTTTGCCGCTCAACCAATCAGGAATAATGTTTTTGTTATCAATATGGCGTATCCCTTGTGAACTTGCCTTTCAACAGCGCACTGAATATCCATACGTTCGTGACTACATCTGTCGTTTGCTTCTTGGTAGAAGTGATTGAATTTTGTACAGCACCTGTAAAATTATGGAAGTGTGTGCTGAATAAATCGGGGCATCAATGAAGACAATAAATTCTTTGAAAGCGTGCACAAACTCTTTGGGTTCGCGAACCGGGATGTTCCCATTATTTTCTTGTCATCACCCCGCTAACGCATTAAAGAATGGTGAGCAAGTGTTAACAGGTTTTAGAAAGTTCAGTTTTACAGTGTATGTTCGATTAAATACCAACTTTCCTTCAAAAACTAGTGAAGGCAAATTACGTTTGGTACGAACTCTGTGTAAAAAGTTGAATGAATTTTCCATGGTGCGCTTGAGTGGCACAATCGGCTCGGGCAAACACTAAAGTCACAAAAAGGGTGGAAATCCATTGACAGTACTTGGGTCTACTTGAGCAAGGGTACATATGAATGTTGTGCCGCGTAGCACTAGGAACACAAATAGTGGAACAGAGAATTAACTCTGAAGTGTAAATTAAAGTGCTACTCAAACCCATGAATAACCCACTGGGCGTTAGCCCTAGTAAAGGGAAACAGGGAACCACACGAGGCAAAGAAAAAATCTTTTGACCTCGGCACAACATTCATATGTACCCTTACTTTCTCTTTGCCGCGATTCACCATCTAAAATCGTCCCCGACTTTCTCTGTGCGACCCTGTAGCTCAGTCGGCAGAGTAACGGTAGATCTAATCCGGAGGTCGTGGGTTCGATTCCCACCGAGGTCAAAAGATTTTTTCTTTGCCTCGTGTGGTTCCCTGTTTCCCTTTACTAGGGCTAACGCCCAGTGGGTTATTCATGGGTTTGAGTAGCACTTTAATTTACACTTCAGAGTTAATTCTCTGTTCCTCTACTTGAGCAAGGACACGGTAAGTTGCAAAAAATTAACCTAGTGGACACGGCTTGCGTGTCATTTCACTCACTTACGTGGCGTTTTGCCTAACAGCGTGTCATTTCACCCGGCAGCGAACTTGGCACATTTCATTGTTAGATTGGTCATGCTGCTTTGTTTTTACCGTGCAATAAACACAAAAGGAAATTTTTAATTAAGCGTGTTGTGTGACACACTCCTGGCAAACTGGTGTGTCATTTCGCTCACTGCCTATTGTTTAGCGTGTCATTTTGGTGTGCCTGTGCATTCACCTTTTTACCTGTTTTCCCGTGGAGGGTCACATATGTTAACCCTAAAACTACCATATGGAGGGCCATGTGGTCCATGATGATCTTTGAACACTAAAAGCACATTTACAGCATCTTGGAAAGCCTCAAAAATATCAACTCTGACTAACACAATATTAAAACATGGTTTCTGAAAATAGTTAGCACCAAAGAACAAATAATTGTACAAATTGGCAATTGTTTGAGCTTCGTCCAGACAGTAATCCTCAGAAATTCATTCAGCTCCTCAGGACTTGTTCCGACCCAACCTGGTATGTTCCTTAGGATGGCATATTAATTTTGTTTGTTTCAGTGATACAACTGTGGTGTAAAAAAGTGTACAAAATATTTCTCAGACATTTGTTTATCCTGATTTAACAAATTTTAGTCAAGGCTGTTTCTTGAGAGGTGGCAGATCATTCACTTCAATCACCATTCCTCGCCACAAAGAACCCCAGTTTCATCATGTTCAACAACTTGATCAAACAGGTTCTGCTTTCGAAAGATTTTGTCGATTTAATTCCACTTTTACTTGATGAATTGTCCACTCATTGTAGTTGTAGTCGCTGTCATTCTTACTTTTGCCATTTCCAGGCTGTAGGAGCTCATTGAAGACATTTTACACATCACTTTTGTCTTCCTCATGGACGGCCGCCATTTGAAAAGCTATTGAGTTGGGGTAACCCTGAGAACTAGTTTCCAAGTCCCCTGCCGCCATGCGCAACTTTTGCGAAATTTGCGACAAACACTCAGTTCGGCTAATGAATTGTGCTCAGAAGTGACTCATAAGATTTGCTTCGTTCGCCTTCGTGTAGATCTACTCGAGGCGAAAAATTGTACGCGTTTACTTTTCAGGCATAAACACAGGCTTATCTGAATAAATTTTTTATTTAGGAAAGCTTATTGTCTGTTTTTCTTTGTGTCTTAACCCATTGACTACCGCAGGTTTTTACATTTTCGGAGTGATTTTCCACCTATAAACGATGAATAGCAATTCGTGACTCTTTATTTGAACTACCAGGGAAAAGTGGTGCTGTCCTAAGCCACTGGAGGCTCAAGGTTTCTGAAAACGTCATTTTGACGTAGCTATTTTTTATCCGTGAAGCGACAGCAATGGCCCAAGTTCGGTTTGCTTGCGATTTCTGCTAAATTTACAGCCATTTTTCATCTTTAGCGGCTGCCTGATGAGCATCATTAAGCGTGACGGTAGCTAAGAGTCCACTTTCTCAAAGAATCGAGCAAGGTGATGTACTTTGTTGTTGAATTTGGCTCGTTACTCGACGAACTGGGAATTTGGCCGGTCGAACACTTAGTACCTTTGGGACTCGACTATTGATGAATTTCTCGACCTACCGCCACATATTTTGGAATTTCTGTGTACTGAAGATGACCAGGAGCAGGAAATTTTGGCGGTAGGTCGGAGTGGCTGTAGACTTAGTTTATATGTGAAAGAATTGGGGGAAGGAACGGGCGCTGTCAAAAATTCTCGTTAGTTCCCAGCATGCAATGCGCTCAAGATGTGGAAAATGTCGGGAAGGCCCGAATGCACTGGAACAAAAGGCTGTATCTACGCTCGGGAGAAGAATATGAACAAAAAAACTCATTTCTAAGCTAGAAAAAGGACTGAATTTCGTTATGATGGTTGAGTTTTGGTTTTTCGACGATGATTTCGCTAAAAAAACATGAAGGCAAAAAGGGGCATTTTTGTTGTTTCTCTTTGACGTTAAAAACGGCCAGTTTCGTTCTTGTCCAAACTCAAAAGGCCATATTTGGTAAAAATCGCTACGTTTCTTGCATTTATTGGATATCCAAATTTAAAGGGCATTCCATTTCATGCTCACAACTAACAGTTAAGGCAATATTCGTGCGATTGAGAGAGTTGCAATGTGTTGAAGCATGGGAGTTTTTTATGGCCGCTTTTGGCCGGCACGGGTGCCAATGGGTTAATTCACGGAAATATGAAAGCCAACCGAAATCCTCGCAGCACATTTCAAATTTGCCAATGTGACAACAGGATCAAATTTCGCTGCGAATTTTCAAAATTTTACTTCCAAGTTTGTTTTTTGGGCAATCTTTGATTGGCAGCAAGTGTTTTTTATTTGGAAATTAGGAATTTTAGCTATTGTTGTCTAAAGGAGTGTTGTGTTTTTGACCCTGTAAGTTGTCTGTTTATACTGCGCATTTAGTTAAAAATTAGCTATTGATAAAAAAATCTGAAACACGCAAATGTCCCTTGGGAGCCAATGGGTTAAGAGTTGTTTAACGTCTTAAGGTCGCTGCAAATACACAGCATTAGATTTCGGCAAGTTTATCAATATCGCAAACAACTGCGAAGAAACTTTTTTGCCAGAGTCATTTTTTCAAGTTCTTATTTTTTTCTCAAAATAATGCTTGAAATTTGGGGGTGCAGCTTATCTACAAGTGTGGCTTAAACACGAGGTTTTACGGTACATGCACATGCCTTACTGAATTCAAGATGGAAACAAATAAAATTATACCAATAATTGAAAAAAAGAAGCTACTCGAGGAACATTTTCAGGTATTATTTTATTCTGTTGGTAGATGTTTGAAATAAATTTGAGGGTGGTTTCTGTATGTTAAATGTAACTTCATAATTTATTCAAAATCCTGATGTGACTGTGTTTGCTGTCATGTGATCTCCTAATAGGGTAAATTAAATTATTTATTATTTTGAGAAATAATCAGAAAAAATGTTGATTGTATGAAGATAGCACTGAAATGCAACTGTCATGTGTTCTTTCTCATTTCAGGTACAGAATAAAAGAAATAACAAACCATCCATTCTTCCAAGAAGACAGTGGTGTAAAGGTGGACCTAGTGGAAGCTGAGCCTGGGGTAGACGTTGATTACACCAAACCTGCTGGTACAGTGAAGCTGTTACTTCAGCTGGAGGACCCTAAGAAGCGCAAAGACAAACACAAGGAGAATGAGGGCATTCAGTTTGACTTCAACCTAGGCACAGATATCCCAGAGAAAGTTACTCAAGAATTGGTGAGTAGCCGTTTTGTTTTTTTGAATTCTTATCCCATGGAATTTTAACTATTCTTGTGGTACTTGTTTTGCAGCTTAATCAGGTAGGTTCTTGCACAGTAATACACACTCTGGAAAAACTGAAAAAAAACTTCTGTTCTATTTTCCACTCTGGAAAAACTGAAAAAAAAAAGAAAAGAAAAAGAAAACAGTTCTAGTTGTTCTATGTTTTGTGACTCATTCATTGTTATTTTTCTGACTGGCTTGTCCCCCACAATTTGGATTTTTTTTTCAGTTTTACCAAGTGTATATTGCAGCACTGTTGATGATTATTAACTTGTGAGTGATTATTTTAATTCAAAGGTTGTTTTGGCCACTTGAGGATTACCAAGTGAGCTGATTGTAAAGGTATTGAGAAGGAAATGGTTTCCTTTCAGTGTGTGTAAGCGGGCATTTTTCTAAACTAGAATTTAATTTTTAACAAAACTTAACAGTGGAACAAAGAATTAGCAGAAGTTGAACAAATGGCTTCAAAAGCAAGGAGGACATTAATATTCATAACTGTCATTGAAAGGCCTTGAAAGTGGAGGTAACGTGTTCCTACTTAAATGCCAAATCTTGGCAAGGATATAATTTTCAACCAGGTATGTGTACATGTAGAGTTATTATACATTTAACTTTCAACTGGATTTCATAATGGTTCTGTATGTTTTTTTAATCTAGATATTTTTGTTTGTATTATGAAAATGAAAATGACTCGGCAAGGCCGTGCTCTAAGAAAAAGGTTTTTGGAGCCCCAAACTCTGAACCTTTGAAATTCAGGGTGCCCAGCATAGTAATTTTGGGCAAAAACTAAGATTTTCTTGTCACCCAAAGGCAAAAGTAAGTTGGTATGGGCCACTGAGTGTTGTTAGAGTGCAGCCCTGGACTGGTACAAAAATCCATTCTTTTCTTCAGCTGAAAACAACAAGTCTGGTCTTTCAATTACCCTTACTTACATGCATAGAAACTTGGAAGATGAAGATTCTTAAAATATAATACAAGTCCATTTTATTAGTGATGTGCTCATGGAGATTTGGTAACATTTTTTTACTAGTTATGAATGGGCATTGTTGTGTGGATCATGTAACTTATGCTTACTGATTTGAGTTTAATCTCTTTTCCAGGGATGGACTCTACCTTTTTAATTTTAACCCTTCACGCCCTTACAAAGAAAATGTGAATGTGAATATTTTAAATTAGAATTTACTCTGCTCCAGATTATTTCAAGTTTTTACAGTATTAAATTATACTGTGTTGCACTTCTCTTTGCTGGAAATTTTCTCCCAATTTTCAATGCATTAAACACACCCAGGTCTACCCCCTTGATTGTTTGTTTGATTTGAGACATTAAGTATCTGGGTCCCCATTCTCTAAGCTCCTGATAATTACTGGGCCCATTAAACTGTTTTGTTTTCCGTTCCAGATGGGAGTTTCAAAAGTTTTGAAAATTATACAGTAAAGGTATCAGCTTTTAAAAAGAAACAAAATGGACTTCATTGGAAGTCTGAACATGCCCTGCTTGTCATGAGATTTTGATTTCAAAATATGGTTTTGGGCCTGTTAAGTTACCGGGACCTTCGAAAAATGGACCCCTGTTTATTTGGAGAGTGGTTGGCTCAGGTACCCCGACTAACTTTTCGCACATTTCGTTACAAAACACATTGAAGTGTTTACATGCTAGACCAGGCCACCCAGCTATTGAGGAACCCGATCTCTTTGACTAGATTGCCTGCCGAGGCGAGCTATCTTTTTTGCATGTTAACAGTCCAGCCCAGCTATACTATATGAATTGTTTTATCTGTTGAGAATTATTTCTGTCTTGGAAGAAATTCTTTCAGCAAGGTTTTGCTGAAATTTTTATTCTTACTAGTCATTGTTGAAGGCTGCCTAAAAAAAAAACTTCATTTGTAGACAACACTTTCTGGCAAATTTCTAAAAATCTGCTTATTGGAGTATGTTTTAATGGGGTAAGATGGCCTTGCTTATCCAAGAGAAAGCACTTTTTTGGAGCATTTCTTTAAGACTAGTTTGTTATCAAATGCTTCTGTACACGTTGATGACCCTAACATAGCCTGGGGAGCAGGGTACAGATTTTATATGTAAAGGCGGGGTATGTGGATGCCAGCTCTACCACCAAGGCACTTGCCCTCCATACAACCAGGGCCTAATTTAGAATTATCTCCTGCTCTCTTCTGGGTGAA
>JAEMWC010000032.1:427500-467500 GCA_016490735.1 Pachyseris speciosa | reverse complement strand
ATTTGTCAACGCGGAAATATCGTACGATAACAGAGACGACAGCACGATTGGTAAGTGTAGACATTCGAACAGCGTGTTAGTCTTGTGTGTATTTCAACACGGTGTGCCATTTCGCTCGCTAAGTGTGTCATTTCGCCTGCTGTTTTTGTTTTCCAAATCCTGACACGCTGCTTTGTTAGAATGATCACGCTCTTTTGTTTTTTCCGTGCGATATGAGACAAAAGAAAATTTTAATGAGTCGTGCATTGTGACTCGCTGCTAGCGTGTTAAAGAAAATTTCTTTTGTTTAGCGTGCCCGTGTCATCACCTTTTTACCTGTTTTCCCGTGGAGGGTCACATATTGATTTATCACCAGCTTTAAACAAAGGCACAACACAAGCGATCTTTAGCTCTACTGGGACAATTCCAGAGGTGATGGATAGATTAAAAATATGGGTCAAAGGGCTACTAAATGAAATAATAGTTCTTTGATTAGACTCATGGGAACATTATCAAAACCCGTAGCTGCCCCAGCATGCAACGAACTGCATAAATTGATAACTTCTTGTTTGGAAGTCTCTTCAAAGAATAAAGAATTCACAAAATTTCCAGAAAGATTTAGGAATGATAAGACTTTTGAGATACAGGAATATTATTGGCTAGACTGGGAGCAATATTGGTGAAATATTTACAAAACTGTTCAGCAATTTGTCTTGGATCAGAAAGCTCCTGGTTACTAGATTTAAATACAGATGGTAAGTTCTGTTTCGAAGATTTCTTATTCAAAACCTCATTGAGCAACCTCCAAGTGCTTTTAACATTAGATTTTGCTTCTTCAATCTTATTCCCGTAGTAAAGACGTTTAGCAACTCTTAATGAATGATTGAGCTTATTTTTGTAGCACTTGTAAAGAAACTCAGTTTGAGCGGTAGGGTTGTTAAGAAAATGTTTATATAATACATTCTTTTTATTAATTGATTTCAAAAGTGCTTTAGTAAGCCAGGGTTTATAAAGAGTATAACCTTTAGCCTTGACTTTTTTCAATGGAAAGCAGCGATTGTAAATAGCTGTATACTTCTTGAGAAAACTTCCATACGCCTGGTAAGGATCACTATAACCTGGCAACTCTGCCCAGTTGACATTTTCAATCTCTAACTTGAACTTAGTTAAATTTTGCTGATTTTTGGAGCGAAAGGTAAAATACTTATTTCTATCAAAAGCCTGTTCATACCCTGATATAACAGCGAAAATGGGAAGATGATCAGAAATGTCATTTAAAAAAAGACCGCTAATAGATTGATTAAGCGGTTCATTGGTGAAAATGTTGTCAATAAGCGAGGCCTCGTGTGAAGTTATTCTAGTAGGGCGGGTAATCAAAGGAAGAAACATTCTGGAAAACATTAAGTCTAAAAATTCACCAGTGGCTTGATGACAAGAATGGTTCATTAAATTTAGATTCCAGTCGCCCATCAGAAACACGGTTTTATTCTCTTTAGAAATAGTGCTAACTAATTGTTCAAGGTCAAAAATGAAATCTCTCAACTTACGGTCAGATGGTCTATAAATAACTCCGATCACTATGTTTTTTCCTTTTGTTCTATTGATTTCAACAAAGACTCAGCACAATCTTTGGAAAATACCAAGTCAGCACGGTGTTTAAACTCTAAATAATCAGTGAGATAAAGGCCGACACCTCCACCAGTCCTACCAGCCCTATGATTATGAATAAAATTGAAACCAGGGATATCAGATGAATGACTGGAATCATCTAGCCATGTTTCAGAAATACCGATAACAGAAAATCTAAGCACAACACTTCCTAAAAAATTAGAAAATTTATCCAACTTATGGGAAATACTATGAATGTTTAGGTGAAGAAGTGCTAGGTTACCTCTATTTTTAGTATTAATATTCAGATCAGCGAAACGATTATTAAAGCTACCTTCGGAATAATATTCACAATCTTGGGATTGAGAGTAAAAATTAGAATCCGGATCGCGATCTTTGCACAGACTAAAATTTCTGTACGAAGTAGACAGTAGAGGGTTGAATTTTAAAGTATCAAGCCTCTCGGGATCAAAATTTATGGAGCCATTGTTCAGCTCAAACAGCGTTAGTCGAAAGTTTTCATCATCTAAGTGACTAAAAGGTAATGAAGCTAATGTATTACTCATCTGACTCAAGTCGTCGGTTTATCTCGAATGACCAAGCGATCCAGAACAAAGTAAGCGACCTTTCCAGCCTCTTTGGCAGCTTTCAACTTCGGTATCAAGGGCTCCCACTTTTTAAGAGTAGCCAGCGCTAAATCTTCGCTGATATGAATGCCACTTGGTTTCTCTTTGCGAGCTTTGCGTAGCACTTGTTCTCTCTGCTTCCAATCGCGCAATCTACATACGATAGTACGTGGCTGACTTGACTCTTTTCCTTGTCTGTGCTTTCGTTCGACTCTGTGAGCCCTCTCAATGTCGATGTCGATACCGAGCTTGGTTTTAACTGCTTCTTTCACTTTCTCCTCCACCTCTTCCCAAGTTTCACGTGAAGACTCCGAGATTCCGTTAACTCTGATGTTATTATGGCGACTTTGGTTTTCCATATATTCCAGCGAAAACGACTGAGACGATAAGTCCGTGTTCAGCCGCTCGATTTCTTTATGGGTCTCGATTAACTCCGCTCGAACTGGCTTTAGTTCCTCCATGTTCTTTTGTGTGAATTCCAAGCTAGTCTTTATTGACTGTACAGACTTCACAACCTCGTCTACTCTCGTTGAAAGCGACTGCACTACAGATTCAAAAAGAGTCTTCATCATAGACTCTTGAACCTTCAACAATTCACGAACTTGAGCCATAGTGACAAACTCATCTTCGTCTTCGGCAATGGCCGCCTGATCTTGCTTGTCTTGTTCGGGACCCTCCGGCTTGGAACTCCTAGCTTTTTTCCCCATTTTAAGGATAGAGTTAAACCAAAAATGTAGAAAAAACACAAAACAATTTACAAGCTAATCTAGACAAAAAAAGGGACAGTAGCGTCACTTGCTTACAGAGCTCACGAAACAACGTCCGCACGCCATGAGAGAAATTTGGATATCCAATAAACGCAAGAAACATAGCGATTTTTAACAAATATGGCCTCTTGAGTTTGGACAAGAAAGAAACTGACCGTTTTAACGTCAAAGAGAAGTGACGAAAATGCCTCTTTTTGCCTTTGTTTTTTAAAGAAATCATCGTTGAAAAACCAAACTTCAACCGTCAGAACAAAATTCAGTCCTTTTTCTAGCTTAGAAATGACTTTTTTGTTCATATTCTTTTCCCGAGCATAGCTACAACATTTTGTTCCAGTGCATTTGGGCCTTCCCACCATTTTCAACATCCCGACTGCATTGCATGCTGGGAAAGAACAAGAATTTTTGACAGCGCCCGTTCCTTCCCCCAATTCGTTCACATATAAACTAAGTCTACAGCCACTCCAACCTACTGCCAAAAATTTGTGCTTGTGGTCATCTTCCGTGCTTACAAATTCCAAAATATGTGGCGGTAGGTCAAGAAATTCATCAATAGTCGAGTCCCAAAGGTACTAAGTGTCCGACCGGCCAAATTCCCAGTTCGTGGAGTAACAAGCCAAATTTGACAACAAAGTACATCACCTTGCTTGATTCTTTGAGAAAGTGGACTCTTAGCTACTGTCACGCTTAATGATGCTTATCAGGCAGCCACTAAAGATGAAAAATGGCTGTAAACTTAGCAAAAATTGAAAGCAAACCAAACTTGGACCGTTCTTGTAGCTCCACGGATGAAAAATAGCTACGTCAGAATGACGTTTTCAGAAACCTTGAGCCTCTAGTGCCTTAGGACAGCACCACTTTTCCATGGTAGTTTCAAATAAAGAGTCACGAAATGCTATGGATCGTTTATAGGTGGAAAATCACTCTGAAAACGTAAAAACGGCTGGGCGCCAATGGTTAAAGAAATAAGAATACAGGTTGAGTTTTATGTGCATGTGGGCATTTTCAAGAATTCAGTGCACCAATTCACAATGGGAGTTTAGTGATGGATGCATGAGATATACAGTGTACATTGTTTGTACAGTAGTGTGCATGCATTATAGTGCACGTCTCATGTCTGCACAGGCAATTTTTCTTTGAAACTGAAAATTTAAAGCAGCTGAGTACCCTTATTATGAAGGTGTGCATATGTCAAGCATAGAGGTGGTACAGTACAGCTCTCAGATAAGCAAACCAAAATATACGCAACAAACGCGCATACAACAGACGCATAGACAAATAAAAAAATATCAAGAAGCGCGTCTACTCATACATAAAATGGCTTATTAGTATGTATGAGCTTACTTATTGTCTTCCTTTTGTTGTTGAGTCATTGTTAATTTTGAATAGTCTGATTAGGAAGAGTCAGTACAGTGTATACCGAATATTCAAATTAAAGACAGCATTTTTGCTGTTTTACTGGTATCACCTTGTAGAACTTTTGTTCATTGTGAAGACATTAATTCATCCTCACCAGTGCATGCTAAATAAATAAATTCCATAAACTACGCTAATTACTCTTCAATAAATGGCACATCATAAGAACATTTCTAACGGAATTCAGCGTTTGAGACAGAGCAATTAGTTGCTTTAACTCATTTCTGTCCGGCTCTGTAATTTGTGTCCTTAGGGATGCATGCTTTGAAAACCTGCAACTTTCACAAATCCCGGACTATGGTTGAAATGAGCCAATGTGATAGCCAAATGCTTAGTTGTCTAGACTTAACCACCCCCAAAATCCCAGTTTTCATGGAATATGACTGTTTATTCTGTTGCAAACCAAAAATTTGGCTGCAAATGCCCTCGTACAACACCAAAAAGATGCAACTTTTGTCTTGAAGTTTTTAAGACAAAAAATCCTCTTGAAGCTAGAAGTCTACATTGGCAGCAAACTTCGACTCCTCATCTTGCAATCTGTTCCACATTTTTCTGCTCACTTCTTTCGTGCGATACGGATAACGCTATTTAATTACGGTTCCTCTCACTGTCTGTAATTTTTGCGTTTGTGACTCAAAGGAATTCTGGGATATTTGTGGATAACAGCCACATAGCAGTCCGCCAATTTCAATTTCAGATATTTTTTATAAGCTTTGAGCCACGCGGTCCTGCTGACAAAATATTGCACCAATTGCATTATTTACAACTTCACTCCGTGAATTGCCACCACTCGCTCGAATAGTTTGAGCGGCCCACTTCGTCACCTCTGTTTTCTTTCAAAGGATTGCCTCTACCCATCAACCCAGCTTTATGATGCCAGTCGGGGCTTCTGAGGTTGAAAATGGCTTGAAAAACACACTTCTTATAAATCAAATAAGTAACAAATTGTAGCTGCAGTGATCGTTTAGAAATAAACAACAGCTAGTGTGACAAGCGTGAAATGAAAGATAGAACCTTTCGATGTTGTGGACCAGTGAAATCTCCATGGTAACCCCTTATATGCAATAAAGAGATCAAATTGACCTCAAAACCCTCAAAAATTACAGAAAAAAATGTACAAAATGGCGGACAGACTTGTGGAACCAGAGATCTCACATTTTTTTGTTGTTGTTACGCCACAATTAGTCACTTGCCGGTGAGCAATGAAAAGAGAAACACTTAAGAAACTTTGCTTTCAAAGAAACAACTCATCAATAAACAGTGTCACAAGCACTTTTCTAATGAAATTCAGCGTTTAATACAGAGTATTTTGCCATTTCAATCGTCTCTGTGCACCTTGTAGAACCAGGGATGCCACATTTTTGTTTGTCGTGATGCCACAAATTCATTCTCGCCCGGCACACCGACGTTTTTCGAAATTATGCAGATTTTTTGCTTCCCTGCCGCTGGTATCAATTATTTTGTTTCGGAAAACAATTACACACAAAGAGAACTTATGGTTACGAATAACAAAGGCCAGTCGCGAATACATACACGTACGATACACAGTTTTAGTTGCGTCAAAAATATAGATTTCCTCATGGAAAGTGCTGACGTATGATATTTACGCACGAGTTTGTTTTCACAAAACAAATGGGCGAGGCTCTGTGAGCGAGTAAGTTTTGTGAAAACAAATGAGTGCATAAATATCATACAAAAGCACTTTCCATGATGAAGTTTGTTTATTATATATATATATATATATATATATATATAATGAGATTTACTCAAAGTTTTCTTCATCTTTCATGAGCTGGACGTCTCAGCACATTTGCCGTTGCTCTTCACATCCTTGAAAACCAAAATGCAGTTCATTGAAGGGCCAAAGTGTGTTAATCAATGCTTCGCCGTTTGAAATTCCCAGGAGGATTTTTTTGTAGAGCCGAATATTAATCTCATCATCGCTTAGGGCTTCTGCTGCATTAGGTCTATTTCCTTTGCCCTCCTTTTGAAGTTGCTTGTCTTTAGCTTCAAGACATTATCTTGCGTGTTCAAAAAGCAACATCTTTGATGACACTGACGGGATATTTGTATTCTTTCAAATGTCGATTAAAACTAGAAAACAGACCTCTAAGACTTGAAGGTTCAAAGTCTTTGCCATCTTTTCGCTTCACACTAAGGATGAACTCACAGAGATATTTGTTCA
Source organism: Pachyseris speciosa (assembly GCA_016490735.1). Taxonomy (NCBI): domain Eukaryota; kingdom Metazoa; phylum Cnidaria; class Anthozoa; order Scleractinia; family Pachyseridae; genus Pachyseris; species Pachyseris speciosa. The sequence goes on along the minus strand of JAEMWC010000032.1, from coordinate 460,922 downwards.
ATTCTTTGGCTTTGCTCTCAGAAATTCGATGAGTAGCTTCACAATCCCTTGTCGTCTTAGCTCTTGTATTTTTGTTTTGTTGCTCGATAATATAGTCGTCAATTGACTTTTCTAAATGCTCAAATCTCGTGGATCCTTGAACCATTGTTAAAAGGACTTGTAAGTAGTTTTGTACTTTTGGTATGAAAGTTTTCTCTCTATGACGGCTTTGCACACAAGGAACTTGAACTTGTTGAGTGAAATCAGTGGTATGTTTTGACAAGTCATTCCTGATTGAACGAAACGCTTCTCACACGTGTGAGAAAGCCAATTTCGCTGCTGTGATTGGCTATTAGAATTTTTTAAGGTGATTCCCTACAATTGCATGGCGCATCCTTACTGCGCATAATTTATGGCGTCATTTAGCATGTGCACGAGTGCGTGCACATTAGAAGCATGACGTATTTGCCTTGACATTGACTGTTTGTCAGCTGAAATTTCCCTTTGTGGTCGTGTTGCAAAGAAACGAGCATGGTGACCCCCATTTTTTATTTCATAATGAGAACAGTATCCTCAATAACAGTATCCTCAATAACTGAGAAAAAAATTAGCAGAAATCTATGGCTACTTTTTTGGCAAATGAAATAAATTCTAAAGAGGGAGACATAATGGGCCCAACAGCGCATGTCCAAATTATATTTCCTTTAAAGGATAAAAAATGCAGGGTATTTGAAGACATTTTTCTGGGACATAGGTGAATAAACAATCAAAGAAAGTCAAACTCTGTGTGATATAACACGCTGCATTGAAAAATAATCGAGCTTACTTGTTGCATACGGAGATTACCAAAAGTCACCTAAATAACCGTATTTGTCAGCATTGTGGCGTGAAAACAAGCATGGTGACCCCCTCTTTTTATTACGTTTTTAATATCTCCTTGTCCTGTAACAACAGCATACCAAATTTCATCGGAAATCTATGGCGGGTTCTTTTACTAGGGAATCACCTTAAGCGGGTTTTCTTATGAAGAAAACTATGAGTAAATCTCAGTATGTATATAATAAAACACGCTTATATGCAAAAATCGTGCGTATATTTTGTGTCTGCGTACACGTAGTTCGCTTATCTCCGAGCTGTACTGAATAAATGTTCTCTATTTGGGTGCTTGTATCTGGAGGTGTTCTTTTGTGCAAGCTGTTGCATTTTAGTAGCGTGTCCACTGAAGGGGTGTCAAATAAAGTAGTTGTGCCATTGGAAGGATGTGATTTCATTTTGTGTTTATAGGAAGTGGAAGCTTTGACTTCACCTGCTCTTACTACTCCAACTGAAACAACGTTTGTGACCAGTCTACCTGAAACAGCTTCAATGTCTTCTGGTTATGCCTCAAACTCATCGTCTATGTCATCTGCTTCTGTGGGCTCTGCATCCAGTGAGATCCCTTCTGTGGTGACATCTGTGTCAAGTATTGGTGGAATGTTAAGTGGTGCTGCTAATGTTCCATCTACACCAATACCTGCTCCTTCTGGAAGTACACCTGCCACAGACAAGAAGGAAAAAACTGCTACAAAGCCTGTGAAGAAGGAGAGGCTACCCAGAATTCAACTGAAGAGGATTGAGGGATCCCCAGAGGGGCCAGTAGTTGAGTGCAGTTTTGACACATACATTAATAACAGAATAATATTCAAGTTTGGTATTGACGATGATGAGCCAGAGGAAGTTGCTGCAAACATGGTAAGGCTGTTTGCATAGCTTGATATTAAGTTTTGCAATTTACAACAGAATAAAATTAGAGTACTGGCTCCCTGGAATAATCATAGGGGCTAGCAGAGCCAGGCAGCATTTGTTAATTAGGAAAAAATTATTATTGGAACCAGTTCACATTATAATGGAGCTTGGTGAACATAATAATTCTTCTTTGTAGTCTCTCATTTCTTTTAAGTCACTTTGATGTTGCATTCTGTGTCCTTTGTTGCATAAAACCTTTCTATTGAATTTTTTTCTCTTTGAAGAAACCTTGCACCACAGTAAAACAAACAAACAAATGTATGAGCCATTTCACCACTTTTTATAAGCCATTTTTGCTTTACTGTGACCTTGGCAAAACCTTGCTTGTCTTATTTTGAAAACCCCAGTTTTTCCACAGTTTTTCATAGTTGAACTGGTGAAGTCTTGGGTTAGGTTTGCAGAATCTTGCATGCGTTTCAGTTACATGTACATGTATATACAGTTGTTAACTTTGCTGAGTAGTACAGTTTTTCAACTGCCAGATACATAAGATCTTTCCACTTCATGGTTTTGAGGTTGTTTACAACAATGTGTATTTCTTATTAATCAGATGGAAGCAGGCCATTTGCAAGAATGCAACAAACCACTTTTTGAAGAGTTACTTCGACGGGTTATAGTTGAAGCAAAGGAGAGAGTACAGAAGGCTAAAGCTCATCCCGGAGGAGATAATACAGGTGAAAGGCCAGTGCTGGATACTCAAATCTCATCTGAAAGCATCTCCATTGGAGCTCCATCACAACAGGTAACATGCCCATTTCTCATTACATTAGAAGTTCTGGCAAATTGTTTGTTTTGTCTTCTCTTTGTGTCTTGGTAGGTCACTGCGTTTGTATAGTGTTCGAATGGCATTTTGACCTTTCTCAGTACATTAGTGCTTTGTGATACAGTGTTAGTTTTGTCTTCTTGGTTTTCAGTGATCTTGGCTTACAGCATACAATCTATACTTAAACTTTCAGTATATGTCAGTCTTGACTCTGCACGGTTTCTCTATGCAATGCGGTATTCACTTCTTGTCTTAACACTTTTCATTACATCAGTGTGCTTGAATGGCATGCTTTTTCCCCTTGATTTTTGTCCGTGACAACCTTCATGGTCTTGACAACTCTCACATGAGTACATCCCTTATGAGTGTTAGCTCCAGTTCACATTGATATGATGACCTTTTTCACAGAAAAAGAGCATGTAGGCCTGAATCTGTCACGAAAGACTGTTAACTACCTAATTCAGTATTTTTTGTCCAAGCATTGTAGGCCTGGAAATTTTGTTGCCCTGAACTTTTCTTGATGCTTGCATTGTTTTTGTACATGTATAATTATACACTGTATGTAAATAACTGGTATCAAGGCAAAAATCATGGTACATGTTACGTACAACTTAATCATTTTAAGATATTCCAACCTGCAGTGATGAGTCACACTTTCCATAGACAATCATTGATGACCTTCTATCTATACCCAAATTTCTGAGCAGGTGTGAATTGTTAAAAATGATATGTAATTGCAACTTCATTGTGTGAACACATTTATATCCATGTACCTTCTATTTTTCTTGTGTTGCAGTCACTGGGGAGTCCTCATCCAAGAGAAATCCCTTTCTTTGTGGATAGTACAACAACAGTTCAGGCAGAGACAACACCAACTCTACCTCAGAAAGAAACTTTTGTTCCTGAAGCTTCTCAGGCAGATGAGAAATTGTCTGCAGTGTGTGATCAGAAGACCAGTTCTGTTGAACAATCCCCTGATGAGTCTCCTACTCGTGTAACACCTATGCCAACAAAGCCTGATGAAAAAGCAATGCAGCCAGTTATATTCAATCCAGTTCCTCCTCGGGAAGGTAAACAGCCTTTGGATGACAAAACAGCACCTGTCACAGACTCGGACAGTGCATTGGGTTCAAAGGAGCTACCTTCTTTTAGGCCTCAAAAACCATCCCCAGATACCACTGTACAAGAGGAAGTGATTGATTGTCCGAATCAGCCACCTGTTGACAGTGTGGTATCTGTAATTTCTCCATCTGGAAGCACTAAAAGACGATTTACTGTTAAGAAAGTTGAGGATCCTGTGTTGATCAGCAGCTCACTGTCAGAAAGCAAACTAGAAAATAGTGAAACTGTACCATCTTCAGCTGGCAATGCAAACAGCAATGCGAACATAGCTGGGACAACTGAAGGCATATCAAATAATTCAAACAAGGACATTTCATTGTATTCTGAACCAGAACAGAAAGGGGAACTGTCTGCTGGGGAAGTGTTGCAAGGGAAAGAAACCCAGGAAATTGCTGGTAGTGCTACAGCTTTGGATGAAGGAAACAGTAATTTGCTAAGACCAGACACTGTTCTATCAACATCTGTTCTTTCAAATAAAGAACAGTCGCAAATGAAATTTGAAGTTGACGCCTCTAAGGCTAATGGTGAGAGGCTACTACTAGAATCTACGAGCTCTGTAAGGCCTGAGACTCCAACGTATTCCTTTCTTCCTGTTGAAAACTCTATATCTGATGACAAATCTTCACCACATAGTTATAAATTTGAATCTCAGTTGTCAGGAGAGGAATTAAACCCTGACAAATCTAAACCTGAATCTGTGGCTTCATCAGATGATGAGATGACAACAGGTGCTGCAACTGTAAAATCAGGAGCAGCACCTTCCCCAAGTGACTTTGTACAGGGACGCTTCATTGTCTCAGTTTCATCTCAAAGACCTGAAACACCATCATCTGAGAATTCGGAACAAGTCAGACCTCCAGCACAGTGTATGGAAGTAACACTTCTTCAAGATGTAACAGGCCCTGTTGGAATGGATTCAGTTCCCTCTTTGACTCCCAGCTCATCAATGGAAAGTCTTAACTCTGTTGGTTCACAGCCAGGTGGACATATTGGACATTCATTCTCCGGTTCACCCCAGACTGTCCTTCCTGAGGGTCAGAGTTCAATAAGTCAAGCTTCGTTGTCCAATAAAGAACCTGTCAGAAAGAACAGTGGACAGGGTGAATTTATTAATGATGCTGCCAAACTGGTAAAGCAGGAGGGAGAGCAGGGAAAGCAATCCAGTGAACAGGTACAAATTACAACATTGCTAGTTTTGTTTCTAGTCCATACTGTTAATGATGAAATCTAGAACATTCTTTTGCTTGACGCTTAATTTTGCACAGGACTCAGTCTTTTTTTATACCATAGTCAGGGAAAATCTGGGAAAATAGATATTAATTTTTAAAGTCGACAGGAAAAGTCAGAATTATGCATAGAGTCAGGAAAGCTTTAATACTCTGCCACAGATTGGTGAAAAGTCAGGAATTTTCAGCTGCCCAAGTTATGTTTGTGAAAAGGTTTTCCTGATTGCAAAGTTAGTGTTGTTTCAGCAAATATTTAGAAGATAATTCCTTGGCTTCATATTGCTGTATTAATTTGCCACAATGAATGGTTAGGGGTAATTGGTTGGGGGCATGGAATTTTTTTCTTGAGGAGTGACAATCTTGTTACATTTTGTTTGTGGGTGGGCTGGTGGGTATTTGTGTTTTGGGGGGATGGGTGGGTGGAGGAGGGGGATGGAAACCAGAAACCAGATACACAAGTACAGTATAGTCGTAAATACAAAATGATCTATGTCAAATTTGCCTTGTCTTTACTTGAGAGGGTTGAACTCTTCCTGTTTATTTGCTCTCATTGTTTCAAAGCCATTGGTGAATAGGTTCCCTTGGTTAAAAATTGTTATTGTATTGTCTACTAGTAGCTCAGTAGTTAGAGCATCCGACCGGTGTTACGGAGGTTGTAGGTTCAATTCCTACCTAAGACTTCAGCTGTCCTTTTGCCTGTTGCTAAGCAACTAGCATATCATGTTATTATTATTATTATTTAGTGAGGGATTTGAAGTGAAGAGGAAGTGATGTTGTAATTTGCGCCAGACAGTGGTTAGTGGGACCAGACTGCCTTCTGTTCTATACCACAACACTGGGCTGAAGACCATTTATTTATTCTGATCCTCTTGCACTAGATAATTTTATTTTGTTTTTAAGAAAAGCTACAATTATGTCCTGAAGTCCATTTTAAAATAATGTTCTCCTTGGTTAAATGTGCATCCTTGCCCCCTCCCTTCCCCCACCCCCACCCCCCACCCCCCACCATCCAGGGAGAAAGAGGTATGGTTATGAAAGTACATTTTGTTATGCTTGGACAGTAAGGGGCTATGTGTTATTCCTGAGAAGTTTAGCTTTACTGCTTACATTTTTGTCATGTGTTGAGTTTTTAAGCAGTTGTTTGCACAAATTGCTTTCTTGTGTTTTGACGGCAGAAAAGGATGGCCCAGAAAACAAGATCGCAGTCAGACTTTGAACAGAGGCTTCACATTTCGTTGGACCTGTCTCCTGACGAAGAAGAGGAATTGAAGAAACTCTGTGCAAGGTATTTTATTTCTTTGGTGGCATTCATTGCTCTGCAAAAAGTAAATTAAACTTTTGTTACAACATAGGCCAGTTCAAGAGCATCAAATTTGTCTTGAGAAGTGGAAGGTACTGCATGGCATAGTTACAGTCTGTTATTTTTCAGAACTAGTTCTTCCCTTTTTTCTTTGGAACATTGCTCAAGTTTTTTTGCGAATGCTGGGCTGTGCTCTAGCAACATCTGGTGGCTCTGGTGACTTACTTTTGCCTTTGAGCACCAGGGAAATCTTAGTTTTTGCACAAAATGTATTGCTGGGCATCCTGGATTTCAAGGGTTCAGAGTTGTGGGCTCACAAAAGTGTTTCTCGGAGCACAGTCTTGGAATACTGTTTGCTTTCTGTGTACCTTAGAGCGCTTTTCAATCGATTGTCGTAAAACCAAAACCAAAGCAATTACTGTGACCAATCACAACAGAAGTAAGCAATGCAATGAGCCAATCAGAATACGAAGCAATTACATGTAGCCGGCGTAAAGCGCGGGAAAATACGCGCGTGCAAATCACAATTGGTTTTGGTTTTGCTTCTTATTGGTTGAGAAAGTGGCGCGAGTTTTCCTGGCCAATCAGAGAGCGAAGCAATGCAAAACCAAAGCAAAACAATAATTACTTTCAACACAATTGAAAACTGCTCTATTTTTCAACTGGTTAACTTGGTTTTTGACTTTCTTTTGTTCAATTAGACATCGTAAAGAAAAAGAAGAAATGGAAAAGAGACATGAAAAGGAATTGACAGGATTCAAAAAGAAGGTTGAAAACAAAAAACAACGACAGCAACAGCAGCGTGCACAGCAGCAGCAGCAACAGTTAAAGGATGCTTTTCAGGCCCAGATGAAGAAAGAAAAGTTAAAAGAACAACAGCAAGGTGGTACACCACATTCTTCTCTATTAAGACACAAGAGCAGCACAGAAGAGGTGCAAGAACCGTTTGATCATTCGAAAAGCAATGGCTGCAGCTCTGAAGTGTTAGCAAATTCGAACAGTTCTAAAAAGACGTTTTCTGGAATAGATAAAGAAATTGAACAGTTAGCTCAGTTTGAGAGCAAAACGAAGAAGAAACCATCATCTTCAGTGGTGCAAGCGAGGCAACCTGGACAAGCTCCAGCTGGCAAGACGGAAACAAAATTAAGTCTCAATCAAATCAAGGTGAATCAGCAAACCAGCAAACCAATACAAACTGTCGCACACCCTGTACCAGCGAGAAATGGGCCACAAGTTGTAGCACAACCACCTGTTCCCCAACAGCCTATTTCACAACAGCCCATAGCTACTTTTTCTGGGCCGAGAAATCCCAGTTTTTCCAACCTTCAGGGCCCCCAGGGTGCCCAGGTGCCTGTATCAAATTATAGTGGTGCTGTTATGAATGGACCTTGGACCAGTGGGCCTGATAATGTGTCGTGGGCCTCAGGCATGGAAGAGCATCAGTGGCCATCTGTTGCAGAGCCTCAGGCACCATGGCCTACAGTGCCAGTGGCAGTAAATGCAGGCTCAAATTCTAGTGGACAATATGTTGTGAGAATGCCACAGCAATTTGTACCGGCTGCAACCGTTGCAGGTCAGCAATTTGTGGTGCCAGCTGCTCCACACCAACAAATGCCTCATCGATAGTATGTATTGGATAATGCAGATTAGTTTGTTGTCCCGCTTCAATTTAGATGTAGCTCTTGTCAGGTGAGCTGGAGAAGAATTGCTTCTTTTTTGCATTACAAGTAAAATAATTTTCATTAGAATTCATTGTATCAGTATAGACTGGTATCAGGCAGCTTTCCAGGTTGGTTTTGTATGTAGGAAGAATGAAGGAGAATTCAAAGTGACTGGAATGTCTTGTGCAGTCAGCGGTACAATGTTTGGCAAGTAAATGTAAAGTCAGTGAACCCTAGGGTACTTACCCTGTAATAGTACCTATGAGAAGGTTTAATGACATAATGTAATTATATGTTGCACAAATTCACGTTATTGTAAACGAAGATATTTTTGTTAATATCAGGAAAGGTAAATGGTATGCCATTTTGGTAGTGAACCCTGCATCTGAGTTCCTTTTTGTCTTTTCGAACCAAAATATTATTTTTACTTTGCAAATAAAAATATGAAAAGGGTAGTTAAAGGTTTAACAAGGTTCAAAATGTAAATGCGAACTATTTTCTATTAGAATTACTTGGTTTTCGTGTTTGTAGAGGCCCAATAATGATTTGAAATATTATTTTGGGAGCAGTTTTGTTCCACAGTTAAACGATTCACTCAACTGGGTGAGTTTGAGGCCATGTTGGAATGTAGATTATTGAGACAAATTTAAGGTCGGCAGGTAACTGAATTTGTGTTTATATTACCTTTCTTGCTTGACACAGCATTCACCTTTGAACTTGGTTTGTTTTTGTTTTGTTTCTTTGAGTTTTCTGTTTATGGTGACCCAATTTTGTTGGTGCGTTAGCAAAAGGTTCCTTTTAGATATTTTCTGTTGAAAAAACATTTTTTAGCTCGAGTGACAGACACATCAACAGGTGGAGACCGTCAACTTCTACAGACATTGTTTTGTTTCTGAACAAGTCAAGAGGAGTTGAGCAAGCGAAGTTGATGTGTGATCCAGGGCCTCAAACTCATCATTCGTTGTTATATTAAGGGTTCACCTCAGTACCATTAGTTTTCACGTCTCAGATTCGAGAGTCGTATAGTTCCATCTCAGGACGATGTTGAGTTTTCGTCTTTTATTTGAATAAAATTGGCTCATTCTGCGCACTCTCATGTTGTCGTTGATTTGCTGGTCCTCACAACTGAGTGTGTACAGTTTGGGATTCTACTTCATGCAAGAACTTTCCCCTTTCACGCCGTGTTACCCGCCAGTTTAGCAGCTTTAACGGGGACGCCAGGCTGCTGTCCTGAAGCAATGAAAACGTAAAGCTTGTGGGATGTGGCTGGAGTGACAAGGATACTTTACAAATTAATGTGATCAAGTAAGCTGAAGCCACTCTAAGGGCACTAAGGACACAAGGTAGCGGGCATTACCCCTTAAATCTACCAAAGCAAAGATTGAGCCCAAGCATTAGCAGCCATGGACAGCTGTTTCGGCCTATTTGGGCCTCATCAGTATGGCATAGCCAATGCTCAGGCTCGAGTACCCATAGCCTGGGACCAGGCTCCGCAGTGGGGTTAAGGAGCGAAAATAAGGAACGTGGCAAAAAAAAAAAAAAAATTCGGCGAGTGAAGGCTCCCTTCACTCGTCGATTTTTTTTCGCCACCTTCCTTCTTTTTTCGCTCCTTAACCCCACTGCGGAGCCTGGTCTTCAGGCTACTTTGGTAGATTTAAGGGCTAATGCCCTCTACCTTGTGGCATTAGTGGCCTTTGAGTGGCTTCTGCTGTCCGGAAGGTCGACTTCTATTCCCAGGCCGGACCACAAACCAGTGACGATCTTACAGACAAATCTCCGAATCGATGGCCATAAATATGTTCTGTTTATGCTTCTTAATTTTCCTTTTATTAGTTTAAGAAAAATTTGTATTTGTAAATTTTGGCCATTTCAAGTCAAGAGTCAGTGTAGCCACATCGCAGTGTTGTTTTATTCAAAGTGAGGTTCAAGAAGGACCTTACCTTCAGAGATACGCTGTCCATGTTTGGTACTTTTTACCTCGGAGCTTTCAAGAATTGGCTGAGTTTGTTGGAGCCGACTTAAAGCGGTTTGGAAACTAATTTGGTGGCGAGTAAGGTATACGTGTCTGGATACTAAGTAACTGTTTTACGCATGTTTGATGTTTTTACCTCAAGGTCAGTTTGTGTAATGGGTTCTGCGGCTTTGGTCGACTCTTCAGTGTTTTTAATACGACTTGTTGCTACGTCTCTATCGACTGCGACTTATATACCCCACCGGGCATTCTAGCTCTACGTTCAGTTTGCAGCTTGTCTAAACTTTCTCGCCGAGATGTCCCGCGTGATCAATGAGGACTACACTACTCTGTTGCACGGTCGACTGTATTTTGAACACAGTATAAAGCGAAAGGACAGGATAATTGAATGTGAACGTATGAGTAATTTTTTTTCTTACAGCAAATTAGAATCCATTACTATAATAAATGCTTTCTCGTGGATATTTTGTCACCATCCCCGGCACTATCAGCGAGTTTTATCAATAACTGATCGTTCAAAACGTTGCTGTTTTGTTTTTAAACCTGACAACAAATTATTCCCGTTATGCAATTTGAATTTGGACTCTCTTATTTTCCGCACAAGCGACAACTCGGCGTGATGAACCAGATCAAAAGCCCAATAAAAATAATTGACCAATCAGAGGCATCATTCAACAATAGTACGATTTCAAAACAAAAACAAACGATCGCGTTAATTGGCGTTGAACGTGTTGTGATGCTAGTAGACGATTGCCTGTTAAACTCGAAGGCTAGGACTAGTTCACAATGCTCAAAAGTATGACGTTTACACAATATAGTATTCCATATGATCAGAGTAACCACGGGTCAGGACTGCAGAACCCCATTTCTTAGGAAGAAAACTGAGAAAATAGAGATCCAGTAAGAAAAGGAGAAGCGTTCTAGGGTTTAGCACTGATCTACACTGACTAGGCCTAAGTGCTGATTTGGAAATGGTTAGCTTTCATTTTTGTGATGTAGGTAACTCTCTATAAATATGTTAAAAATTACCTCCTGGCAGCTTTCCCGGGTTGGTGCAGTGGATATGGCTAGGAGAAGATAAGCAAACGAACCGGGTTCGAGGCCCACTCTATACAGTTGTTTCTCTTCTCTTAAGCCGCTGTTACACGTTGAAACTTTTAGCTGAAACTTGTAACGCGCTGCGAAACAAGTTTCAGCAGGCGTTGCACCGTGTAACATGGTCGGTTTAGTGAAACCTTTTCGAACTTCCGTTGCGAGACAAGTTTCACGAAAAGTAGAATCGCTTTCTACTTCCGCAACGGTCGCAACGATCGCAATGGTGATAAAACAAGAGTTTCATCGTGTAACACCACTTTTCTTGAAACTGGTATCGCTTGGTCTCATCGCCGTTGCACACAAGTTTCAGCTAAAAGTTTCAGCGTGTAACAGCGGCTTTACTACTTTAAGCTTAAATTAAATTTTACTGTATGTAAGTTAACATGAAAGAAAACAGGTCCTTTTGAACGTTGCTAACCTATTGCTAACAAACTCAAGGCTTTAATCAGCCAATCTCGTACCAACGTACAACACAAGAAAACATGGCGGCTCAGTGAAACGAACCTCTGACCAATCTACCCAGAGTCCTCAGGCTCTTTGGCCAGCGGTTAGTCGCCAGGAGAGACTCTGGGATAATGGACCGCCATTTTCCCAGAAAATCTGGGGTAAAGCAATGGAGGCCGTTACGGACTAGCCAATCAAAATATTTGATTTTTTCCCATTATCCCAGAGCTCTCCTGGCGACTAACCGCTGGCCAAAGAGCCTGAGGACTCTGGGTACGAGATTAGCCTCTGACGGGTTATACATTATATAGTTATACCACTGACTAGAATTGCGAGCTCGTAAGCACAGGCAACCCAAAACTAACAACATAAAAAGCGGGAAGTTTATGATGTCCGTGTGCGCAATGTTCCTGTCTCAGTTCTTGATATGGGGTGCAATAATTATTCTACATTCTCCCCTTCGTTTAAAGATTAAGTCTAACCACTGGACGGCGGACTCGTTCGGAACGACGTACACTGAGGAACATGTTCCATGTCTCGTTGCACCTGCACAGGTTCTGGTACTCAACTGTGATTCTGTATCGGCCACATCGGAGGGTGCGTTCTGTCCAGTATCGGCCACATTAGAGGGTGCGTTCTGTGCAGTTCCGGGAACTGGTTGAGCGCGTTGCGGTTACGGTTGGACCACTTCTGTCTGGCCCTTGGATGCAAGGTGTTTCGTCTCCACGGTCGTCTCCCAACCGTCATGGTAGCGCAAATGTGCGTAGTGAGGGTTCGCCTGAAGCAATTCCACTTCATCAAGTAAAGGTTCCGTTTTACTAGCACGGACGTGGCGTTCAATGTAGACGGGTCCAGGCGTAGCCAGCCATGTAATGGAGGAGGCAGAGGACGATCGTCGTGGGAAACCGAAGAAGCGCTCATGAGGTGTTTTATTTGTGGCTGTACACAAGAGAGAACGGATAGAATGTAGCGCATCAGAGAGGGCGTCCTGCCAATTCCTTAAGGGCAGATTCTTGGATGCAAGAGTCATCGTGATTGCTTTCCATGCTACGCCGTTATATCTTTCCGCTTGACCATTTCCCTCTGGGTCGTCGTAACTGGTAGTGCGGCTTGCGGCTACGCCTTTTGATGTCAAGAATTCGCGAACCTCTGTGATCTTAAAGGATGCTCCGCGGTCAGAATGGACATATGCTGGCATTCCAACGAGTGAACAGAGTGGAGTGAGGCACTTAATAACCGTGGTTGTCGACACATCAGGACAGGGAAAGAAAAACGGAAACCTGGAGAACTCATCGACCACCACGAGGAAGTACTTGTTCCCATTATTGCTCAGTAGAGGCCCTTTAAAATCAATGTTGATTCTCTCAAACGGCTGGGTGGCCTTGATGAGGGGAACCCTCTCAGGGCGATGGTACTGGTGCTTACATTCACAACACACACGACACGGCATCTGCTTGTCATCTTCTTTATCTCGTCAAGAGAATAAGGGAAGTTCTTGGTTCGCACGGTGGCAGAGGGACTCATGAAGCTTGGAAAGCGAGTCTTCTGTTACAGCAGTGCACTTAGATTTAGACAGGGCTTCCGGTGGGACAGTGTCCTTCCCGGGGCGATAGACAATGTCAAAACTGTAGCAGGAGAGTTCGAGTCTCCAACGCAAGAATTTGCCGTTCTTGATCTTTCCTTTGTAACGCTGGTCAAACATGTAGGTCACTGATTTCTGATTAGTTTTTAAGGTGAAGTGCCTTCCAGTTAGAAAGTGTTTCCAGCTTCTGTTATAGCCTGTGCTTCTTTCTCTATGGATGCATGCTTTAGTTCACTGCCTTGAAGGGTACGTGAAAAGAAAGTAACAGGTCTTCCATTCTGGTTGAGCGTGGCTGCTAGTGCTACCTCAGACGCATCCGTCTCTACTTCAAATGGAATGCTCTCAATATGGCGGTGACAACTGCGTCTTCTATCGTCTTCTTGAGGCTCTCAAACGCTTCAATGGCTGGCTGCGACAGGGGAAATGATTTGCATCCTGCAATTGGCTTGATTCGATCTGAGAATTCAGGAATCCATTGTGAGTAGTAGAAGAATAGTCCTAGACATCTATTCAGGGACTTCGAGTCGTGCGGGATAGGAAGTTCTCGTAAGGGTCGCAGGCGGTCAGGGTCCGGGCGAATGGTACCTTCCTTGATGATGTATCCGAAGACAGGGAGACATCGAGTTGAGAAAATACACTTGTCAGTGTTATAGCACATGTTCTTGCGCTTAGCAGCTTCACGAAAACCAGGTTTACGCCATGTTCCTCGTGGTCCTTTCCACAAATGGTGGTGTTATCAAGGTAAGGAAAGGCCGCCTGAAGATCATCTTCCTCTTTAAATTTCACCATCTCTCAAGCTACATCGTTGGTGACACCAAAGGGCAGACGGGTGAACTGATAAAGGTTGTTTCCAGCTTCAAAGGCTGTCTAAGGCTTGTCTTCATCTTTAAGTGGCACTTGATGATAGGCACTACGGAGATCAATAGTGCTGAACACTATGTAATGGGCGATTTTATTGACCGTGTCGCTTATTCTCGGCAAAGGGAAGGCGTCGAGGAGCGTAAACCTATTAATGGTCTGCGAGTAGTCGATAGCTAGCCGCCTCTTGTGATTCTTGTCCTTAGTTACCGCGACTTGCGCGCGCCATGGTGAGCGACTCGGTTCAGTTATGCCTTATTTGAGTAACCTTTTCACTTCCTCAACAATGAAGGCCGAATATTCTTGACTATATCGTCGAGACTTCGTGGCGATGGGATGGCAATCCGCGGTCAGGTTTGCGAACGGCTCAGGTGGATCTATATTCAGTGCGCTAAAACCACAGACAGACAGGGGTGGTTCATAGCCCCCGTAATGGAAGACCACGCTTGCTTACTTGCTGAGATTGGAATTCAAGACCCAGTATGAGGTCGGCACAAAGTCCGGGCAGGACAGACAGCTTGAAACCTTCATCCTTGCGCCCTTGGTAAGAAAGATTCGCCACGCACGTTCCGCTGACCTTACCTGAACTAGATGCCGATGTAGCCATGGATACCAGATAAAGGATGAACTGTCAGAGCTACTTTTTCTACTACACTGGGATGAATAAAGTTCTCGCTACTACCACTGTCGAACAGCGCTTTGACTCGAATTCCTTCAATATCAATAGTCGCTGATGATTTAAGAAGGATGTTGGAGTACCCGCACTGACCGTGGCAAGTGTCGGAGACCAGGCCGCAGCGGAAACCTTATTCTTGTTAACAGTTTTCCCCCGGCAAACCTCCGAGAAGAGGCCTTTCTTCTGACAATTCAAGCAAATTGCCTCACGAGCTGGACATCTCGAACGGGGATGCTTGCTATTTCCACAGAAGAAACAGGTAGGGGCTTCAGGCTCTACTGCAGCTAGCGTGCTGGGATCTGGCTGCATGGGAGGAACTGCGAGAAACTGCGAGGCTGAGTGGGAGGAACTGCGGCGTTGACAAATGACAGGGGAGCTGTATACGATTCAGAACTTCGCCGGCATAGCTTATTCCAGGGCACGAGCTTGGTCAAACATAGCCTGCAAATCCAGTGTGTTATTCTCCAATAACCTTTGACGAATTAAAGGAGACTGTAAGCCGGCAATAAAAGCGTCTCTTATACTTTCCTCGCGACATTGTGCAGCTGACATTCTGGAAGTTACATTCCTTGCTGAGAGTTTTCAGAGCTTGAAGATATTCGTCGAGTGTTTCAAGAGACTGTTGGCGTCTTGAGGAAAGGATATGACGAGCGAAATTTTCCAATACTGTGAGTATTATCCCAGAGTCTCTCCTGGCGACTAACCGCTGGCCAAAGAGCCTGAGGACGTTGGGTACGAGATTGGCCTCTGACGGGTTATACATTATATAGGTATACCACTGACTAGAATCGCGGGCTCGTAAGCACAGGCAACCCAAAACTAACAACATAAAAACTGGGTAGTTTACAATGTCCGTGTGCGCAATGTTCTTGTCTGAGTTCTTGATATGGGGTGCGATAATTATTCTTATTTCCTTCACCTCTATACGTAAAACGTAACGAACCGTTACTGTTGTAGACCTTGCAAACGTCTGAGAGTTTGGCGGGTGGGGGATTGGTGATGGGCAAGGGAAAGCCTCAGTTGGTTACTTTTTTTTGAGACTATAATGCTTTATTAACACAAAGATATTTTACATTTTACATTTTACAAAAGTAAAGACATAAATACATACACAGAACAATGGAGTTGTACAATGTTTGAAATATTGCCATAAGTGCGAATATCATAGTACCAAAATAAATATAGGGAGGAAGACAAAAACTAAATAAAATAAAATAAAATAAAATAAGATAAATCACAATATTAAGGAAGGTGAAACTTAATAAAGTATTTCCACTTACTATTGAACTCTTCTAGTTGTTTGTTTTTTAAAGCAATTTGCTTGAGTGTGTCAATCCTGTTGCTTAAGAAATGGGGGAGGCTGTCAAAAATTACCCTTACAAAATATGGGGTGTTTTTAACAGGCTATGGTGCTGCTATGGCTATGTCAAAAAAAGTTTGGTAACTTGTTCACCAATAATTGGGCATTTCTTTGAACCAAGTTAATAGGTCCAGTCCATCAAAATAGTAGTGCTGGACGAGTGACATTTTTCAGTATACTTTTGCCATATTACATTTCTCGACCGGATATTTTCTGAGTTGCATGGTCCCTTGAAAGGCGTGCCATTCAGCATTGCAAGAACGGGGATCTTGAGTTAATGTCGAAGGCAAGTTAATGATAATAGCGCCGTTGAGATTTGCTTTTGTGCTAAGTTAAGGCCTGTACAAGCGCTGCCAACATTGATGGCCAATACTAGGTGTTGTTGGAAGTTGTTTGACATTGATCTTTCAACTGCCAGTAACTGCCAAAAAGAACAAGATGCTTAAACCCACCCAACATATTGAAAGCGGAGCTTTCCACGGCACTTAATAAAGTTGCTTAGAAGTCGCGCAAAGCGGGATCAAAGTCTATGAGAAACAATGCATTTCAACTAATAATTAGTTTATTTCTCTCTGATAAAATCAAATTAATTAGTTTATCTGTGATGAGAGGATTTATTGTTAGTTTATTTTGCTTTCGCTGATACAAGTATAAAAACCAGCGTAGAAAATATTTAGTCTTTAGTTTCAAGCTCAATAATCCGTAAACACAACCTGTTGTTATCCATTGAAGTGTCAATTGTTCTGTAAGATCATAACTGTAGTAAGCACTCAAGCTGACTCAACCTGTTAGAAACCGTTATCCACCTGATAGAAACTGTTATCCACTGTGATGATTTGTTTTTGTTTTTTTAGCTTTTTGTTTCAGTTTTTCGGTTTTAGTATTTCGTATGGTCCTAGTGTTAATTGTCTAGTGTTTGTTCAACATTGTAGTGTAGTTCGTAATTAGAGCTGTATTGTAACTTAGTCCCTCATTTTAAAAAGCTTGTAAGTTTATTGTTCTTTAAGTGTTAATTGTAAAACATTTAGTATTCATATATAAATGTAAGTTTCAAAACGTGGTGAGAGTTAGAAGGTTCGGTCCGGTGCGTATAACACACGAAGGAAAAGGTTCTGGTTTGTGAAGAAGAAGTTTAGGAAGGAGATTGAGAAGAGTGCTTATTCACTGCTAAAAGTCGTTAGCAGGGGCGAGGCATCTTTCACGGCTAAATTCTCTTGTCGGGTGCCGCCTAAGCGAGAGAGGTGCAGAGGAGAGTCGTAGAAACTCAGCTACAAACCGTTCTGTCCACACGGCGTGCGAGTGAGCTGTGGTGTGTCCTTGGCGTCCGTGGAAAGAAACGAAGACAGCACTGTTAAAGCAGTATGTAGTTAGGAGCGAAAGTGGAGTTTCAAGAAAAAGGAGTTTGAGAAGAAGAAGAAGTAAGAAGAGGTCATTTGGCAAAGTTGCGGTTCGTTCGTTGTGTTTGGTTGGCGGTGCGGTTACGCGTCAGGAAGGTGTGGTCAGTTGGAAAAGGACGGAAAAGAACAGGACTGAGTGTAACATTATATAGTGTAAATATTCTTGTAAATACTTAGATTTAATTGTAGGATTGAATTTAGTACGTAATTTTACTTTAAAAATATTCTTGTAATTTATTACTATTATCTTTAGAGGTTACGTTGTCTTAGTAGTAATTTTTTTTGCCGTGTTTACACTTTTTTTTTCTGTTCAATTAAATATAAGTTGTTTTAATTCATGGTGGTGTGTTGTGTGATTGTGGGAAGGAGTTTGTATGTCACGTTTTGTTTTTCCCTCCTATTGTGGTGTGTCTTAAGGGAAACCGCTGGACTCACGTCACAATTTTGGTGTCAGGAGTGGGATCATAAAAGTTTCCTTGGGAGTGGACATACACTTCAGACACAGTCCGCAACATATCAGTAATAGTTACTATGGCTGCGAAAGAAAGTGATTACGATTCATGGTCATTAGGGGACCTTAGAACTGAGGCTAGTAAACGACAAATTGCTTTCGTTAGTAAGGATGGGGTAAAAAACTCTGGCAAGCAAACTCAGGGTACATGATAGGCTATTATCGGGGGAAGATGCTGTTGAAGGACAAGAAATGGCCCCAACTGATCTCAATCTTGAACAACGTCTACGACTGCAGGAGCGTGAGTTAGAAATGCTGGAATTGCGCAGGAAAATTATGCAGGAAGAAAGGGAGGCCGAAAGGGAGAAAAGAGAGCATCAGTCGGTGAGCTGGCTACGCGTCGGTGATTCCTAACCTTTGTCTTGTGAACAATAGAAACCCTTTCCTTCAAACAATAGATAAGGACATAAAAGGAGTGAAAGCTTAACTTATTTTTCTGCCAAATCCTAACCAAACGTTTGATACGTCAAAGGCAGATAGAAAAAGAGAGACGCGAGGCCGAAAGAGAGGCTGAGAGAGAGAGATGGAATTACGAAAGACAGAAAGCTCGTGAGGAGGAAGAGAGACTAGTCAGGGAGGAGGAAAGACTTAGGGTTCTTAGAAACGAGAAAGAAGAGTTCGCTATTAGAGAGGCAGAAAGGCAACAGAGTAATAATAGGAAACCTATGTTCATAAAGATTAGAGAAATGAGGGACTAAGTTACAATACAGCTCTAATTACGAACTACACTACAATGTTGAACAAACACTAGATAATTAACACTAGGACCATACGAAATACTAAAACCGAAAAACTGAAACAAAAAGCTAAAAAACAAAAACAAATCATCACATCCACCTGTACAGCTTTTGAAAGTAATTAATGTTGTAAACAGTGGATTCCGTTAGAGCCAATCGTTGTTTTAAAACTGTATCAGGTAATGATTAGTTATGATTTCTTAATTACATTACTTCACCACGTAAGATTGTAGTTTTCGCATAAATAGAAGTGAATTGTAGTTATTTCTTTGGTTATATCCTGGTTGCATCCTGGACGTTCTGGTTACGTTCTGGATATGTTTGGTTATGTTCGGGCTATGCCCTTGGTGTAGTCTTGAATTAAAACTCTACGTTGGAACCAAGTTCTGAGTGAAATTCTTGTCTCGAAGATATTCGCTTGCCGTAATAGATCCCGGCCTTCCCGCAGCCAGCGAGTGTGCCCCCCAGGAAGACGCCTTTCCCAGAGATTTTCCCCGAATTTTCCCGTCCGTCCGATTGTCCGTTTGTGAAGGCAAAAAACCTGTTTTCACATATCTGTTTTAAATCTGATGGAAACAACGCTTCACCGTTTTATTTACCTTATTGGACCAGATTTATCGGACCCATTCATGGGAAAGAATGGAAACGTTTTAGCACCTAGAAACTGTCTCTTAGCAGCTTCGGTGATTGCAATAAGTTGTGCTATATCCAGCATTTTTGCGCGCATTGCAATGTGACTAGAATAACTGGGGCAAAAGTCTCTGCGTGACCAGCGAGACACCTGATTTTCAGTATAGAAACAACTACGACCATTGACTACTGTATTGTATAATTAGGAGCCATGCACGTCACGCAAGCTTATTTTGTTGTCTGTCCTGTTGCTCAACGACGTTCACGCCAGTTGTTTTTGCGCTCCTTCTGCGCACGCAATTAGTGTCGTATTGACACGCCACGTCATACATCGAGCGGGCACACATTGGATTTAACTTTTATGAATGCATAATAATAATAATAATAATAATAATAATAATAATAATAATAATAATAATAATAATAATTCATATAGCGCTATTTCCATGAGCTCAATAGCGCTTTACAATAATCGTAATTAAAATTAGCTAAAGAAAATATGCAAAGTTATACATTTCTAAGAAAAAGAGGAATTTAACCTACTAAAAATATATATATATAAAAATATCAACTAACTGATAAAAGCCTCGGTAAAAAGTAATGTTTTAATCTTGTTTTTAAAAGCATCAAGGTTCTGGATTGATCTAATGTCGGTTAGGGAGTTCCAGAGCCTGGGAGCAGCAACTTGAAAAGATCTGTCTGCCGTAAAACTTGAGATTAGATTTTAGTGTTACAAGCAGGTTTTTTGAAGAAGATCGTAGTTGCCTCGTCGGCGTATAAGGCTGAATGAGATCTGCTATAGATCTGCTTAGATAGACTAATTCTTTATACAAACCCTACTTTTTTAAACAAAGACAAAAGCTGTGAAAAAATGATTTTTCCAGTGAGCGGTTGAGCACCAATAGCTGATTTATCATTTCGAAAGTTTATTTCTCCCTAAAAGGGATGAAAGCCGGCAGTCAGAGATATTTACTTAGTGGCGCATTTGAAAACATGGAATCTGCAGCTAGGCACGTTTAAAATATAGAACGAAAAGTTTACGCTGACAAAAATCCTAAAACTGGACGTTTCGTTTGATTACTGTGAGGTTCTTCGGCTACAAAATAATTGTAAATGGCGTCCTTGGCGACGAGTGATTTAAAAAAGCAGCCCTCTGAGACAGAATCTCCCCCCCCCCCCCTCCATGAGTATCCTAGCTTATCGAGTTCTCCCTTGTAATGCGGGGACGTTCAAATGGCAATGTGCCCTACGCTTAAGGTGGCTCCCACCTGTTTCTAACACTTTCCACCTCTTGTACTTTGATAGATCATCACTACCAATCTTTATAAGTCGTTACCTTTATAGTGGTATCAAACAAACACCCAATCTTTGGTGAACAACTCCTTAAAAATTTTCCACTCAATAGGTTACCATAACAACAAAATAACCTGTTAGAAACGTCCTTAATTTTGGTTTTAAGCGAAAATAACTCAAAAACGAGTTCGGTGACCCCATTTTTTATTACTGAAAATTAATAAGCGCATAAGTTTTAAAAAAATTATTCTAGTGGAATCAGAGCCACCTTAAATTATCGAAAATTTAAGGTGGCTCTGAATCCACTTGAAGAATTTTTCTTTAACTTTGCAAAAAGTTACATTTTATTATGCTAATTATTTCCCAACAATAAAAAATGGGGGTCACCGAATTCGCTTTTGAGTTCTTGTGGCTTAAAGCTAAAATTAAGGGTGCCTTAAACAGGTTATAGTGTTGCTATGGTGACCTATTATGTCAAAAAAAGTTTCATAAGTTTGATACCACTATAAAGGTAACAATGTACCAACATTGGTAGCAATGATCCATCAAAATAAAGTGCTGAAAAATGCTGGAAACCGATGAAAGCCACCTTAAAGGGGATTAGTTTCTAAAGAAACTGTGGTGCTGCGTCGGTGGGGGAGTGAAACACGAAAATTTAGGATTTTAGTCAGCTAATCAAATCCCTGTACGGTGGTCAATTTACATTATCAACTCCGTTGATAAACCAAATTTTCGTGCCTTACGCTTAGCCGGGGTGTTAAGCAAGTTTTCTCCTGAACGTTAGTTTTCGGAGCGCGTGAAATATGCTACTGTTAACGTTTGCTAAATCCTTTAACACGTCGGCCTCTCACAAGAAGGAACATACAGACAAAGGATAGACACACAGTGTGAACTTATTGTTTGAGCCTTACCAGAACAGCTTTCTGCAAGTGTACAACGGCGGCAGAAACTGTGTGAATTTTGCGGATTTGCAATCCTAACAATCCTAGACGTGTTTAAAAGAAAGCTCACGTTACAGAAAGGCTGTGGTTAGGAAATAAAACAAGGTAACGTTAACCAAGAAAGATGAGGCATCTGTTGAATGTCCAATGTTTCGTCGATTTTTCCTTTGACTTGGCGATGGTGCACTGGCCTTTGCGTTTCCTATTTTCTCTGAGAGAACAAAAAATACAAACAATAAAAAGGTTAACACGAGGTATATTTCGTTCTGCGACTTTTTCCACAAATGCATTTTTGAACAAAGTTAAACTAAACAGATAGGTACATAGAAGGTGAACTGAAAACAATGTGAGGTTTAACCTCTTGGTTACTGAAAATGACTCTTGCCTGCACCTTCACTGAAGGAACAAACTGATTTCGTATTTACATGAAGCGCGAGTTTCATTGCGCTATAAAACAATTTTACGATCATGAGGTCCATATGCTTCAAACTAGTGGCGCTCTCGGATGTCTTTCGTGCTATGGAGGCAGCTTGCAATTATGACTTCAAAATTTCAGTCTATAAAGTTTAGGAGCTAGGTGTAAGACTATTCCTACACCCCAACCAAAGAAACAACCACCTTTGCAAGACACTACTCACTTTCCAAGCGTAGATATGTTTGGCGAGGTGTCATAGCTGGAGGATCATTGGTTATGACGCCTAGGAAATGACTGCTCCTACTGCTGCGCGTCATAGAAAAGCTTAAGCGGCCCAGTGCACCTGAGATGGCGACCTAACGGTGAAGATGGAGAAGCTACTCACCCATGAACTGACGAGATGTTGGTTGTGTTCTTGGCGAGATAACACTGTAATGCAGCATGAAACCTGTTGCTGTGGTCGTATTATCGCTGTGAAACGTGATGCGCAAATTATTGAAGGTAGAGATAACATGAAATGGAACACGTTTTCCACAAGACTTCTCCAGCACGGGTGAAGTGTCTGAAAGCAGGAATTTCAACATTTAAGGTTATTGTAAATCGCGATAAGGCGTTCTTATTTGGGAGGAGCAAAAACGAAAAAAGAGAACACTTAATCGCAAACTTACTGAACCGAAAAATGTTTCACTGGTTATTTTTGTATATCAATGTACCATTCAGCTGTCCTTTTGTGCTTGGATTTTAGTATTGTGTCGCGGGGCTATTTCAGGCATTTTATTCCCCTCCATAAACATTAACCCCTCTTTAAAGAATTAATTCAGAAGCCCCTTCACCTTCAAAGTTTCAACTAAAACTGTTGATATGAGGTGTTAACCCTTTGACTCCCAAAGACGCATATTTGCGTAAAATATACCGCTTTTGCTTTTATGATTTATTTCTTGTTTAAATTTTGTCACAAAGACATAATAATGTGTAAATAGCACTAAATGATGCTTTTTGCAATTATCAAATCCAAAACACCGACAACAATACCCGAATTCCGCTGCATGGCACAGTTTTTTTGGCAGCAAAGCCCAAAATGCTAGTCTTTTGACCAAAGAACAACACCAAAAATTACACATTTTCGTGGTCAACTTTTTAATAAAAAACATTGCCCAAAAATCAAAATTCTACATTTACAGCAAACCTTAAAGCCAGACCTTGGCATCTGGAGGGAAATTTTCCTCTCACTTCTTCCACAAGCCACTCTTTAGCCATTTTATTGGAGCCAATCTCGCGTATCTCAAGTGGTCTTGTTCACGCCCCAAAAGAATTGTGGGAAAGTCAACTATTCCAGGAACATAGAATCCCTCCATTTCCTATTTCAAAGTAAGGCCACCTAGTACTACCAGGAAAATATGACGTCGATTGAACTTTTTACCAGTCAAAACTAGCCCAAATTGCCTTGGTAGGCCCTGGAATCCTTCCACAAAGTTAGCAGAGAGACAGCTTCGGCCATCCACCGCCATATTGGCTACGAAGCAGATTTAGCGTCTCATTCAGCAAGAAACCGTCTCTCACCTCTGGCTTCTTTCAAAGGCTTTCCTTTACCCACATTCCAGCTTAAGGATGCCAGCCTGGGGGCCTTTGTGGAGGAAAATGGCTCGAGAAAACCTCATAAAGCGGCAAATTTACCACAATCAAGCTTGTTGACTCGGTAAACGAACAACAGCCGCTCCTGTGCGCGACGTCACACCTTTAGAGTGAGCCCACAGTGACACAAGCCCGCTGTTATTTCCATCGCAACTTCTTAAATGGAGAAGATTAGTCCTCCAAACTAATTATCACTAAAAATTTACTAAAAAAATGCAATAAATTGGTAGTCAAAGGGTTAAAATAATGGCATTTTTACCTTGTATGCCATCTTGAATCTGCACAAAATCTTGGCATTGCATGTCAAGGGCAGGTTGCAGATCAAACTCGAGAAACGTGACTGTGATCTTAGTTCGCGGATGAGTGGTAAGAATCCACGTGCAGTGTTGATTGTGTTCATATAGCAACGGGTACGCTGGTGACGTCAGGGTACTGTTGCCAGAAACTTGCATGATTGTTCCACATCCTAAAAAGGAAGTTTCGTACGGTAATGATATTTAACCACCAGATCTATTTCGCCCTCCATGTTTTAGAAAGACTGAGGGTAACAGGTTTTTCTCTTCTACTGCAAATTAAGAACTTAGTATCTCATGCAAATAAAACTTAGACACTAAATCTGTCTCAACCACACGATTATCATAATTTAAGTTATGAGTGAAACCATAACCTCTAACAAATTTTGATTACCTAAAGACTCAGTCTTATACTTGAGGTCAAAACCCCACACAGCTGAACCCTTGTCAAGTTTGATTTCCAGTGCTATCTGGCTTGTTGGGGGAAGACAGGTAACTGGTGGAGGGTCTGCACCGCAAAACGTTTTCTTTTTCCCGCCATTTCTGTCATGTAATGTCACGCGACCATGATGACATGGTACATCAAAGTAGGTGAAATGAAAGGAAACGATGTCATTGGATGAGGCTTGAGCGCTTGGGATAGAGAGCCATGTACAAAGTTTAGGTTGTTTGTCAGATCCACGGACTTGTATTTCGCCCGATTTCTCCAAAGAAATGATACTTCCACATCCTAAACCAGGAGGAAAAGTAAATACAACCACTATATTTTAGACATTGAGGGCAATTAACATAAGAGGAAATTTCGATCCATCTCCTGTGGAACATCTCTTTAGGATCTTGTCCAACCCAACTAACAAATTTCATCCCGGTCTGATAAAGAAGTTCAATTACACCTTGCTGTTCATGCGCCATTACATCTACATTAATAAGTCACAATGCAACCCTTAACGATTTTACTTCCAAAAGAGCTAGCAGGTACAAGATAGAAGATTTATGTTAAATCTGACAATGTGCTCCTCGTCTTAGCTGAATTAATACTACGGCGACATTTCTTCTCGATATGTAGCTGTTTTCAACCCGACTTAGTTTTAATTGCCCCGTAGGGTTTTGGCCCAGAGGCCAAAACCCGAGGAGGCATCATTGAATTCAGCGCGTATATACTACAAATATTTACAGTAATACCTGGGAGTAATATAAAGTCTATATATGGAGTTGGCTAAAATGAGCGCGCTTGAGGTTCTGGGAGTTGATGACGTGCCTCAGTAATAGCCGAACGGATTTGTGTGTAATGATGACATCACTGCTTTAAATATATGCGGAATAGCATTTGTGATCACAGAAGCACATGGGTTGTTGAGGTAAGCGAGGTTTTGACTTTTAAAGTTCTTTTTTAGTGTAAGAAGAAGACTTGAAGAAATTGCAGGTT
Organism: Pachyseris speciosa; assembly: GCA_016490735.1. Classification (NCBI taxonomy): domain Eukaryota; kingdom Metazoa; phylum Cnidaria; class Anthozoa; order Scleractinia; family Pachyseridae; genus Pachyseris; species Pachyseris speciosa. Next base: position 435,824 of record JAEMWC010000032.1, on the reverse strand, counting down.
ATACGTTTGGAATGAGAAACCTTGCGGCATTTGAAGCAGGAGCTTGCAGGGTTGGAGAACTGATCCCGAAAACTGCGAACTGTGGACACAAACATACAAGTCATTTCCAGCGACTGAGAGTAGCTGAAAGACTCAGGCACACATTTTTTCCAGTGTCTGAAAGAGCCAGTGCAAAGCCTGTTCCAAAACTACGACACAAATCACTTCCACTGACTGAAAGACTCAGTCAACAACTAAGCTTTGTTAGACGTTCGAGGCCTACAGCCGAATTTCGAGGTCAGCTGTGAAGTTGAAAACCATTCACGCAACAGTTCAAGAGACCTAGTTAGCTGTAGTTAGTCAGTTTGTACATATTGTATTGCTGTTGACTTACATTTATACCGTTTTTTGCTTGTAGGAAAACTTTGGATTTGTCTTTCATTTGTCATTCTCGCGCTGAAAGGTGAGAAAATTTCAGAATGCTTGCTCATTTTATTAGATTTTATGAATACGTGGAATTTTTATTGTGCAGTTGATTGTTTTTTTTTTGGTTTTCTCACCTTTCCGCGAGAATGAAAAATGTCAAATCAAAGTTTTCCTGCAAGTAACAAACGGCATAAAATAAGTAAACAGCAATACAAAATGTTTTATTATTCTTAATAGCTGGTGCAGTTTTAGTGTCAGTGAACTGTTACTAGTTTTATAGTAACCGGTATTCTGTTTGTACGAATTTTTGTTCTGGTAGTAATCTGTCTTCCTTTTCCTTTTTCGTTGTTGTAATGTATTTTGTTTTTAGTTTTTCCTATTGCAATGTATTTTTTATCAATAAAGTGTGTTAAAAAACAAAAAGAGGGGGCTTGACAACAGCTGGAAAGCGTACGTGATGCCGCGAATTACAAAACCCTTTCATTTCCCGAGCACTTTTCTTTCAAGTCAAGTCATCTTTATTTAGGTAGGATGGCCCTTTCAGCGTCAGGCTGATATCAACGGGGGCCCTGCGTAACCAATGACACTTCTTTTCGTTTACAAGATAGTTTTCAATAACCCGTACAAGTTGTAGTACTATTCGTCACAAGTTCCACGTTTTATAAAATCATCGTAAGGTACGTTTGCTCAACGTTCAACTTACTTTCCCTTCTGTTCAAAGATTGTTGTTACGTATATTTTAGTATTTTATTTTAGCTTTGATCTTTGAGGGCATGAATCAAATTGATACTAATGATATTGTTTAGTTTTTCCTTCGTTAACGGAAAGATCTCCTGGTTGCTTACTGACTTATATGCACCGGCATGAAAAATGTAATTAATCAAACAGTTTGAGGCTACACTTTTTCCTATCTGATAGGCGAAAGAAATCAGACCAAAAACTATCAAGCTTTTAAAGGGAATAAATACCCTCTAAAGGCTGCTACCGCTTTAAAAGGAGTTTCTGTGACGATCGTGTCGCTGTATTCTCACCTCGATCTTTAGTGCAGCCGTATAGTTCAGCGCGAAGACACATATGTTTGACGGGATTGCTTCGGAAACCGGTCGGAAAAATTCGAATCCTTTCCGCCATGATGGACGGCGTGAAAGTATTTTTCTTTACTTCATTGGTATTTGTGTTCCCGCTGAATTCCTGGTGGAAAATGAAGTAAAACTTCATAAAAATGTGAAGTGGCAAACATGGTAATTTTAATGGTGTTAATTTCATTAATGAACTTATAGCTCTATTTTTAAAAATGATATGGACACTACCCAACAATGCAGCCGATTCAGTTGAATCCAGATGGTCCAAACTTCGTATATTTTCTACTGCTAAATATCTCTTTAACTTTACTCCCGTGGGATTGATTTGTATAAACGTGAAGGGAGGGGTGAAGGGAGGGGAAGGGGGGGGGGGGGTAAGGTAAGGGAGAAAAAATGCAGAAAAGTAGAGACCCAACTAGGATAATGAACTCTTACTTTTTTTAAATCTAATAAAAACTGAAAACGACAACGGCGACAACCAAAACAACGACTGAACACCATCACCAAAAACAATAGCATTATCAGCAACAACATTACTCACTATAAATTCCAGACTACTGCTGTTTTGTTTGTTGTCCTTGTAACGGATCCAGCGATCTCCATCATAACTGTATTCTACTCTATACTTTGATACGTATCCCCAGTAAATCACAGTAGTACTCCGTAACTGATAACCCTGACGAGGGAAGGGAATTAGAGATTACCAACTTGCACACTAAACATGTTAATTAAACTGCACCTAGCCCCAAAATATTTTTCCACTAATATAAAACTTTTCACCTTTTCCAATTACATGTAGCTTCTATTTCCAGTTCTGGACTCTTTATGGGCTTCAAAAGTTACGATAAAGCATCATTTGGTACACGACATAGTCAGAAGGGACATGAGTCTACTCCTGATTTGACGTCACAAACTACTTTGCATGTATGTTTACAAAGACTTACTGCGATGCAAATCAGTTTGTGACGTCAAAGCGGGAATAGACTCACGCCCTTAATAGTGTGACGTCACAAATATTAGAATTTTTGAAATTATGGGATTTGTTGAGATTTTCAGAAAGAGCAAGATGAAAAATGCTAACTTGCCAAAAATCAGCATTTAGAGGCAAATTGGCTCTGAGATATTAGCACCGTTATGCTCTGTTGACTCTATACAAATCCTTCTAAATTTGACTCGGAACTGAGTAAAATTTAGAAGGATTTGTATGGAGTCAGCAGAGCATAACGGTGCTATATCTCGCTTTCAAACTGTAAGAAAATGCTGATTTTTGGCAAGTAGGTATTTTTGATCATGTTCCTCCAGAATATCCGAACAAATCCCATAATTTCACAAATTTAGTTTTTGTGACGTCATCACTTTAGTACTCTATAGCTCGGTCATGTAACAGACGATGGCTAGATTTTGCAACTTTTACAGCGTATAAAAAGTCAAGATTTGGTTTAAAATGCATATGAGGCGCAAAAACGCGCACTGCGTTTCGAACAGGTGCAAAGATTTATTTTAGCGAAAAAATATTTTGGGGTTAGGGGCACTTTAAATTGTCTGCAGTTCATGACTGTGGTCATTTGAGTCTTTGTTTTGCCACTTGGCGCTTTTTCTGGTACAATAGTGGGAAAGGCAATCCAAGTTCTTTTCAAAACCAAGGTGAACAGTACAGATTTTACGGCTATAAACGGTCTACATGTACATAGCTTACATGCTCCTTCAAAGTCAATTGAAATTTTGGTTGCTCACTTCCTGAACAAAGTTGAATCAATTATTTTCTTTCCTACCTGAGTCGCTACAGCAGTAATTTCAGTCAAGTTCATGAGGTCAATTTGAAGATATTCAGCAACAATCTTGTTTAAGAATTGTATCTGTGAAAAAAATTAGCCATTGCTGTTCAGTATCTAAGACAAATACAGGGCGATGTTTCGTTTTCCGTACATCAGTAATTCATCATCACCATCATTAGTCTTCACCAGCGCCAAGTGACGCACGACGCCTTCTAAGAGGTTTCCATGGCAACAGACGCTGTAGGGAACAGAAGGTCAGCTATCGTCCAACTTCCACGCAACCCTGAGTCTTGTTTGAGGGCACTGGGCCAGAGCACCGGGAACGGTCTTTCCTACTCTTTTTAATAAGTGAGTGGGTTTACGTCTCCTTCCAGTTTTACGTGGAGAGGTTGAATAAGACAAGACAATGGGCTTAACGTCACTATCCAGTGACGCAATAATCTGAACTGAAGCAGATGTTGAGCACACAGCCAGCATGACTGATCTTACCAGTTATTTTAAGACCCTGGTTATTAATAATGGTAATTAAATTGAGTGGAGTGCAATTTGGTCTGAAATCAAACGGGTGATTTCAAAATTGAACGAACGCGCAGCGCGAGTTTGATTTGAAATCACAAGTATGATTTCAGACCAAAATTCCATGACACGAAGTTTAATTACCACTTTATTACACCCATTTTGAAATCACACAGTTTTGTCAATATTAATATTTTTTATCCATGAAATTTGATAGGTTAGTATTATTTCATTTTCATTTTGATGAGTTACAAAAAAGGATGCGATTTAGAGTAAGAAATGGTGCAATTTGGGAATAAATTGCACTGTTGAGAGCCAATCAGAATGCAAGGATCACCAGTGATTTCAAAATGGGTGTAATAAGTAATAAGTTATTTAACTCGTAGCCTTCCGCTCAGCTGTGATGCTCTACCAACTGAGCCAACCGGGTGCTGCATACCAGTAATTAACTTGCAATTAAACCTCACCTGACTGCACCAAGAGTAAGCACTCCCCACCCGTCCATACTGAGGCGTCATGTAGAACCGTCCCTGACCGAGATTTAGTGTGAGAAAAGATGAGGCGGAAAGCTGGGTGTTTTTAACTCTGCCATCTTGTAGACCAATAGATTCATTGCATCCTGAAGGAGAGAGCCATGACGTTTAAAAGTCTTGATAGGAAAAGAGACAAGTTATCCTTACATCACTTGCATCCGAATACAAAGAGAGGCGTGGGAGGGGGGGGGGGGGTGGGTGGGTGACGAGGGGGCTAGACTTTAATTTATATGGCCATCAACAAAGGGAGAGGAGAAATGAAGCTGGATTATTGAGTTGTGTCCACAAATATACCAACAAAAATAGGAAACCATAACGTTATTTTGAGTGTAATCTATACCAACTGTAGGTTCTGTAACTCGCATAAAAAGGAGGGGAGATACCTTAGTATTAAATGCAAATCTATTCTCAAGGGGTGAGCGTTAGAATGTGCATGCGCGTTGGAGTAAAATTTCTCTACAGACCATTCTCGTTCCCATGGCAGCATGCTGAGTATGCCAGGCTAAGTACCTGTTGAATGTGTTAAATAGATTCCTTTGAATCTTCTGTCAAAAAAGGAAGTCGGTTTATCTCCACTTTGTGCTCTAAAGTGAATATACAGTTCGTGGCCTTTTGTTACAAGGACTGGCGGAATATTCTGCAGACAGTATCGCTCTGTCAAGCAAAACAATAAAAATGAAATTAAACAAGATACAGTTCATCCTTCAAAGACAACCTTTTGTGCTTCAACGTCACTAAGAGAGGGTGTGAAAATCTATTAATGAATGTAGAAAGAATGGCTAAGAATGGCTAAGGTATAGGTGGTTATGATGTTAGAAGGCACCAGACAAGATATTTTTACCAAAAAAAGTTCGACCTTGGATAGTACAGGACCTCTTTTGGGATTGTGGTTAGTAGATATTCACCGGCGATATTTCTACAGGGTCTAATGATAAACCGTAATATGTTCTTTCGAGGAAGACAAAATGGTAAGCGTCAGATTCATAAAATTTTGCACTGCAAAAGTGCTTTTGCAGCGTCCATTTTTAAAGGCATACGTCCCTTAACAGCCTCTTTTGAGTTGAATTGTGACCAAATAAGGGAATAGGAACTACATCAGGTATTACGATATTAACTGTGCTTTTTTTTCGAGAAGTCCAAAGTTTTATAATTAATACTAATCGCTTTTCGATGGCCAGTGTTTGATTTTGTTAAATAAATATATCCATTTCTATGGAAATTTTTCTGTCTTAACTACTGTGTTTTGTTTATGTGTGTTTTTGTGTGTGAGCCTGATTTTTGAATGTAAATTTGTATTATTGTGGTCCCCCATGATAAGCCTAGGTGCTTTGGGGGCAAACAATGGCAAATATATTCAAATAAAAAAAAATTTAAATTACATTTCCCAGAGCGTTGCAAACGTTGTAAAACCTTTGTAAATGGTCTTCGCCGATCATCTGTCTATCGAGGCTGCATGACCATCAGAAGGGAGGTTTTGGGGTTAATCTCTGACCACGAAGCTTGTTTTTGGGTCGGATCTCGTTGGGGTTGGATCCGCTCACGTGAAAAGTGCGCCAATCAAAATTGAGAAATTTACATTACCTAGGACTTGTGCTTTCCAGGAAAAACCTTCTTTCACTTCAATGGAATCGACTGAGCATGCAGAATTTGTGCCATTGATTCCTGAAAACTCCACAAATCGAAGCGATATGTAGCGGTCAGCGGGTGCTTTAATGCGCCAAACACAGTCAGAAAACGCGGGAAAGGACACTGGGTAGTTTGGAGATGTAATGACACCACTCTCTTCAGCAACATCCCCTCCACAACCTGACAAAACAAACAGTTCAGTGTTTGTTAAGTGAACGTCATTTAAAAGTATTTAAATCTTATAAAACCGTCTTGGTGACTGGTTCAGTGATATTATTTTAACTTTTAAGAAGATCGTTATTTTGTTCACCTGCAGTCAAGGAAGTAGTGTACGACAACCGAAAGCCTTTGAAGCGTCCTTCTTCATTTGTTTGAAGCTGTAATCGCATCCTGTTGCTTTGTGACACTATCAGCTGCTGAATTGACACACAAAAGCTGAAAAAGGAAAACAAGCATCCTCTTTAATGCATGTTTAATAGCGTCAGTGTCAAAAACAGCCGAGCATGCACAAATGACTTTTCGGAGAACAACAACCCGATAGCCACTGTCACTACAATCAAATAATCATAATAATTATACAGTCAGCGGTACCCAACGAACCAAATCAACCAAAAGCTGTAGAAAGGCATTTTTAAGTACCTTATGGTGTTTGAAGTCTGTTTAATGTGGTGTTTTTGTTAGCTAGAAGAATTTGATCTATTCGGACTCCTTAACTGAAATTTTAATTGCCCGAAAATTTTAAGGAACAAAATCTTCCTTTGAGAAAATGCTGGCTGAAATGAACTTTCTACGACCTTCCTTCTAGGGAACTATATATTTTCTTTACGAAAGTGCTAGCTACCGTTTTTGACCTGCTAAAAACAGCAAATACGACCTTTCAGAAAACCTTCGGGAGCTATGATTTCGCCAGTGCGAATCTTTTAGGCCACGTTTCAGTTACAAAATTCCCAGGCCAAGCAGCCTAAGGCGAATTACCCTCCACCGAACAGATATCTACGAAACTTGTCGTTGGGTGCCCCTGTACAGTCATGTTGAAGTCTCATAGAGCATAGTTAGTAACTATGCATAGAGCTGATAGAGACGACTATAGAGTTACTTGCTAATTTTCGCACCCAACCAAATTAGCCATTATTTTCGGCTTTTGCTAAAACTAAACCGACGTTATCGTGTTGTGAGCTGTGCTTCATTATGCTGTTGTTTTCATAATATAATTAAAAACTAAAATCACTAGATGCCATTTCCTAAGCAGGAGGCTTGTATCACGGGAGTGACATCAAGGATTATTCGTAATTGAGAAATGATCACCATGGAGACAGCAGTCAATACAAAACCTTAGTTACCTGCCCAGCTTGGTCTCATTCAATTCTGGTCCATCCCATAGCTCTAAGCGGTCCATACATTGGCATTCTTTGTCACAGTTGAATTCCACTTCAAAGTCGGAAAACTCGAGTCGGATGAATTTACCGCGTGGTACAGTGATGAGCCAATCACATTGCATGGAGTTGGGATATGGATAATCTGGGAATCGAGGAGACGAAATACTCCCGGGAGTTATAGAAAGAGAACCACCACAACCTAATCAATAAAACAAAGTAAGGAGGATATAATTGTTTATTATATTTGTACTGAGATTTACTGCAAAATGAATATGTCAAATAAAAATGATGCGTTGCAGAGTACACGCAATCTGATTGGTCGTACGATTTTTCTCACTAGTGAAAAATACCGTATGACCAATCACAACCCGCAGACGAAAGTTTTCACTAGTGACAAAAATCGTATCGATTTTCCCGCCTTTCACTGACGGCGTCACTAGGCAAAAGGAAAACCATGGCGTCTTCTTCGAGCAATTCAAGGTTTGCAGATATAACTTCAGTAGAGGAATTTATTGAAGGACAAGAAAACGAAAACACCAGGAAGAAAACTGAACAGAATGTTGCTTTGCTTAAGGAGTTTTTGAGGCTAAAAGATGAGTCAAGGCCTGTAGAAGAAATTCCCCCACACGAACTGAGTTCATTCATCAGCGAATTTATCATAACAGTAAGAAAGAAAGAAAACAACGAAGATTACGAACCCACTTCCTTGCGTGCTATGATGGCCAGTTTTGAACGGTATTTAAAGAAGAAGAATTACGGCTACAGCATTATGAGAGACGTCGAGTTTGAAAAAGCACGAACGGCATTAAAATCAAAACAAAGAGATCTCAAGAAGAAAGGCAAAGGCGATAAACCAAACGCTTCAGTTCCCCTCACAGAAGACGACATAAAACTGCTGTATGACAAAGGATTATTAGGAAAGTCAACTCCTGAGGCTCTACTGAATACAGTTTGGTTCAACAACACAGTCTATTTCGGTCTCCGTGGTTGTAAGGAACACAGAGACATGTG
>JAEMWC010000032.1:382500-425000 GCA_016490735.1 Pachyseris speciosa | reverse complement strand
TTAGTACGTCACTCAATTCAGTGATTATGATCCTGTGTAACATGTTACCCTATTTTGTGGAATAAAAATAAGCAGAATGTCACCTAATAAAATATTCATGTTTCTAATAAACCCCCCTAGCGGAAATGCTAAAATACAAAAGCTAATAGAAAAACATATATTCGAATGCTTTGAAAAAAGGATAGAGGAAGACGGCAAAAAGTAAATACTCTAGGACTTAATCAATTAACAACTTAATTAATAATTAATTAAGTAACAACTTTTGTTGTTTGTAACTTTTAGTTATTTGGAATTCGTAGTCGATGTACTATATATTGTATAAGATCCAAATAAAAACATGTCTGTCTGTCTGTCTGTATAAACGTAGTCCACGTTATCAGTTACGAGAGTTCTTTTTGTGTAGGTCTCATAAATACTCTCTTTAGAAGATAAATTAATCTTTACAAACCTCAAAAACAAAATTCCACAATAAACGACACAACTGTCAGACTCTGATAAAACAAATTATACTGTATAAGTTCTTTAAGCGCCCGGGGGGGGGGGGGGGGCTTATTTAATTTCAAACCTCATTAAAGGGGGAATTATTAGAGAGGTGGGGACTCTTAATAGAGAGGGGGGCTTATTTCAAATCTTAAACACGCCGTTTTCGCCTTAAAATAGTTTTTGTACCAAACTCAAACAACCGCAGTGAAACTTTATTATTTAAGAAAGAACAGCAAACGGTATAAATGGTCCGCATGAAGTGGATTTCCTAAGAGGGGGGGAGAGGATCTTATTAGAGAAGGGGGCTTATTACAAAAAGCGACTTCCAAACGGGGACCTTATTTTAATTATTAGCGAAGGGGTGTTAATAGAGCTTTTACGATAACAATAGCACACTCACCAATTAGTTGATCCGTGGAGGTACCTCCATCCTTTACCTCTACAATATCAATACAGTTCCCTCGGTAGCTTTCTACCTCGAACACACCGAACGAAAGTAAAACAAAACGGCCTGGTGGAACCTGAATGTTCCAAAGGCACTCGATACTGTTGGGGTATCTTGCTGGGAAACGTGGTGTTTGAAAAGTTCCGCTCTCCTCTGTCAGAGTAAATTGATAATCTGAAAGAAATAAGTCAAGAAACTACCAGTAAAAGGTGGAGAGAGTCAGTTTAAAAAATGGTTTCGTATTTCTGCGAGGCCCCAGAATGGGGGCAAAAAACAAAAGGTGCTTTCGTTATTTTTACAAAGTTAAGTATTCTAATTTCTCACTTACGTTAGGGATATAAACATATAGAAACCGTTTAGTGTTATAAGCATATAAAAACTAGTAAAAGTCTTTAGCAAAAACAGTCAGTGAGTAGAAAACCTAATTGCTTCCACTGTGGTCGTTTGTGTTTAGTCAGAGCTCCTAGGGGTAACAACAACTTCAAGACGCAGATGACGCGATATACGGAAATAAAGCAGTACTACTGATCTCCCTTAGTTTCTTATTAAATATATTTCATCTAATTTTTTTATCGGTTCAAGTTAGTTAAAATACTCAACACATAAACTGCATAAGATTTTCATTTCTTGCAACTTGTCGAATGAGAATTTTCTGTCTTATTCGCCCTTTTTTGAGTTCCGAAAGTAGCGGTCCCCCGAAACTAACCTTCTTGTTCAAAATAATGAATATAGTGACTAGCAATATGCGAGGAAAGGCGTCTTAATGAAATCGAAAGAGAAACTGTGTTCCGTCAGGCACCATGCAGATGGAACAGCTTAGTATTTTACTGTAATGAATACTCAGAAATAGTGACATTATGCTTATTTTTGTTCGGGCGGTTGTTTGACTGTCGATTCATTGTGCCTTTCGGTCATTTCATTTGTTCGGCCCTTTAGCGGTTCAGTCGTTGGGTCGTTCATTGTTTTGGTCGTTTGGTGCTCTGCTCGTTTTGTCGTTCAGCCGTTTCGGTTCGCTTATTCGTGCAGGTTTGGTTGGGGATTTCTCACTGGTTTTTCAAATTCCCGTTTAAAAGAATAAACCAATAATAGAATATATTAACGCAAAAGGGACACCACCTTTTTTGTCAATTATAACCCTGCGCGGTTTACTTCCCCATTGTTTTAATATCAAGATGGCACTTCCACATAGTAGGACTTAATCCTACTATATTCTAACGAGGTACTCTGTAGACGGTAAAAAAGCAGGGGCACCCAACGATAAGTTTCGGTAGATATCTGTTCGGTAAAGGGTAATTCGCCTTGGGCTTTCGGTGTCGATTAAAGAGTGCACTCGGATTTTCGTAACTAAAACGTGGCCTAAAAGATTCGAAATTGGGAAATCATAGCCCCTGAGGTTTTCGGAAAGGTCGGAATTGCTGTTTTTGGCAGTCAAAAACGTCAGCTAGCATTTTCGGAAAGAAAATAGTTCCCTAGAAAGCTTGAGGAAAGTTAATTTCAGCTTGCATTTTCTCAAAGGAAGATTTTGTTCCCTAACATTTTCGGGCAATTAAAATTTCAGCTAGGGAATCCGAACAGATGAACGTCTTCTAGCTTATGAAAACATCACTTTAAACAGACTTCAAACACCGTAAGGCACTTAAAAATGCCTTTCTACAGCTTTTGGTTGATTTGACTCGTTGGGTGCCCCTGAAAAAGGCTGTGTTTACCATATTTGTTTTCTTCAATTACTCACGTATTTTAGCTACCCGAAAGTAACGACCGCCCTTAGAACTGCTATTTTAGGAACTCTATACGGTATAAGTGGCTTCAATCTCTTTAAAATAAAAATCAAAACAGCGTAAAATACATAAACAGTTTGCAAGCCTTTGTGACAAAGGTTACTATCAGCGCTCACAAGCATGAATGGTTTATCTTTGCAAGGCATTGTCTGAAATATATCAGTTTTTGTTAGTTCTTATTTCAAACATTACCTTACAGTCTTTACTATTTGTTTTAATTTTGTCCTCATCTCTAAGTTTACCAGCAAACTCGTAGTAGCTCGGTGTAGAATTGATACTTTCCTCCATCTCACAGACACCTTTAGATTCAGTGATTTTGTAGTAATGTCCCAGAGCAACACTACTAAACAGTTTTGTTTAAAGCATTCAACATCGGCTTCAGTTCTTTTGTGTAAAGTTTCCTTCGAAAACACAGGACAAGCAAAAGAACCACGGTTTTTATACAGAACCAAAATACACATCCAGTTGAGCAAAGCACGAACTTATATTACGCTAATCTAATATTTTATTTATTTGTTATTTATTTATTATTTATAAACATTTAGGAAATACATCTATGGAGGTACAACAAGAGGACACGAAGTCCCTTACAAAGGTGGACCTCCAGTGGTCAGAGAGCGAAACAACGGAGGACAGACACAAGGGGTGGTCACAGCCAGAGTTTTGTTACGTCGCTAGTGGTTCTTTTACGTTCAATAAAGACTAGCGCCAAAATCTTTGGTATTAGCGTTGAACATTGGCTAACAGGAAGTAAGAGAACAGATTTTAAGCTCTCGGCTTTCTTGCAGAACAACAGTTGAGAACAAAAGTGAAAAACTAAGAAATGTCCTTCAAAGATAAGCTTTTTTACTTGAAGAGTTAAAAGCTGGTAAGTTTGTTGCGAGTTTGTGAGTTTACTAAATCATTTCACCATACACTAAAAATGTTTTAGGAACAATTATATAAACTTGTTTTCCACAAGACGCACATACAAGCAGAAAATAAGACGCGCAGCACCGATCAGTTTGTACATACTTCACGTTAAAAATATTGAAAACCTTTTTAATAAATTGTGAAATGATTGGGCTCTCTCACAGCTGCAGACTCACGAAAAACGTAGCATCTTTGAGCTTTCAAAGTTGAAACCTTGGCAGCTAAAGAGTCTTGTCAGCTAATAAACACCTTGACGAAGGCAATCAAATCAGGTCACTATGCTGAGCTCATTCATTCCACGGAAATGAAATTAAAAAGTCTAGATGAACCATAAACATTTTTACTTGATCAGTTCAGTGGGAGGTTCCCAGCATGCCTTCTAACCCAGTGCAAGAGCTGAACTAACGATTATTAAACACCAATTTACAATATCACAAACAAAGGCCTACTGTGCATTGTTACTAAATTTTAAATGACGAAATATAATAAACAGGCGCAAAAGTTTGAGTATCTAGTGGAAAGTTCCTAAGAATACTGAATACTCTGAACTGATTAGAGAAAACTGAAATATAATTTTTGAGTAAAGGCTTGAGAGCGATAGTTTCTGAAAGCCATTAAATTACAGTTATGCTTGTGTTAGTCCAGGTATCAGTTCAGTGCGAAACTAAATGTTTATTTTCCTTTTTGTATATATAGAACCCGAATTATAAGAAAGCTGAATCTTTCTGTTTAGATGTTTTGTAAAGTTGCACATTCATGACATGTGCAACTTTGACAACGAATTTTGTGTTTTGTTTTTGCTGTAACTCTTGCTTCCCTAACTCTTCCTGACCAGAGCCTAATGATAGCGGAGCTCCGGCGGCCCGAAGGGCCGCCAAGCGGAGCACCATACCTATAGAAACCCGTCAACTGCTTTTCTCATGGTAAAAATGGCTAGCGGTATTGCTCGTGGGCGCGTACGCACGACGACGTTGCCCAATAATTAATAATATCGTAATAATAATAATAATCAATACTTGAGCCCAACATGGCGGCCATACTCCACCTGACCAGCGACTGACCAGTTAGTTTACAGCTCAAGAACAGCGCACATCTCTGATAGGTGGACATCCATGTTATGGTCAATTGACACCTGTCAAAACAAGGCATGCGCTGACCAGTATCACGTGAGCATATCGTGGGCTCAAGTTTAGAGCTCATCGAGGTCAGCTGTTTTTTTTAAGTTGACCGCTGGCAGGTACTGGCTTTCGATTGGATTGCAGGCTCAATCCTGATTAACTTAACCAAAACGAGACACCAAAACCAAAACGAGGCTCAATTTTTCGTGCGCTTTCTCCCGTGCGGCAGCCGCGCGGCTCGAAATTTCACATTCAGTTCATTCGGTTGGTTTCCTCATTATGAGCAAAACAATTTCATCTTCTTCGATCGAAGTTTGTCTTTTAATTCGCGTAAAAAGCATAACAATTAAGAACTTGTTAAAAGATCCTCCGGAAGGTGAATTTGCAGGTGCTAAAAAGCCGGGAGGCGTGAAAGTTTTTTCTCAGGAAAAGCTTCAAACTTGGATCGATGGTGTGGTTGAAAACAAAATGATTTAACGCTTCGAGGGCTTTGCTGTCACTTTACTACGGCATCTTGCAGCTCATCAAGAAAGCAGATCACCGGCATTAATGGGAGGAACGAGTAGCTCAAACTCTGTGGAAGAAATTCTTTCTTTGGACAAACCGTTTACTTTTTGCGGATGCTTTTTTTTACTAAAGTGGAAGCTTAAGTATTTTCAAGTGGCAGAAACTTCTACAACACAGGACACTGAGGTAAATTAAATAAATTGAAGCTTAACATTTGGTTTAATCGTTGTTACTTTTGTTCAAGAATGAAACTTGTATTTTTCTCTCGGCTGGATATAAATAACAATCATCTCTACTCGTTATGTACGCAAAGAAGTAGTTGAATTGTTTGCTTGTTTTGTTACGTTGCTTTGCGAACGGGTGTTTTTAGTCTGCTTGGCTGACTGTTTTTCGACCTCGGTGCCTCGACAGCGTTAAGAAACTTTTGCCCTTATTTTATTAACAGGTAATCGCAATGAGTCCTCGTAAAATTAAGGATTAAAGCCCCGGCTAAACGATCACACATTTTCATCCAACATCGTCAGTTGTCAAACATAACGTTGGGTGGCTAAACGCACAAACAAAATGTTTGACGAAACACTAGACAGATTGAGTCCACAGAACGATTTTTTGCGTATTATCGCCGACATTATCGACGTTATGTGGTTCATTTGATTGCTTTTTACCGTTCGTGCACGATTTGTTTGTTGGAGTCGTTAAACGATCAAACATTTCTTCGTAATGCGAAATGTTGGATGAAAAGGTTTGATCTAGATCAAACATTGAAAGCCATTTACTGCACTATTGAGAGAGGTGGCTAAACCTTCAAACATGCTTCTCCAACGATGTTGAATGAAAATATTTGATCGTTCTTTGATCGCTAGACTTGTTTTCGAACAAACACACGCTTCGACTGCATTGTTTTCTTGTAATGTTTTGAGGTTTTTGAACCGCAATCAATTCCTGTTGACTGCTTTAAATGTAAAATATTGGCAAAAGGAAAGCCATGCGGTGTTGCTCAATACCAGTAAAAAAAATAATAATCGTGGAGCTCCGCTTTTAGGCTTGGCTAAATCGATATATTAATTTAATCACGTAACCACCGCAGTTTACTCATAGTCTGGAGCACTTTACGTTTTCCCACACCTGCACGAAATGCTTCAGAGAACACTGGAAGTCGTTATTAAACTTTTGATTTGTAACACTAGACGAATGAGTATAAAAACTGTCACAGAAACACAGTATTTCTGTAACTTTAATTTCTTTCCAAGAACGAGACAAAACATGCCTCAAAAAGAAACGTTAAGATTGTGATAATCAGGTCTTGATAATAATGTTGAAAAATACAAAAGAAAAAGAAAAACAGTGACCTTACCACAACACGGAACTGTTATCAGCAGAAAACATAAAAATTTGAGATGAGAAAAATTGCGAAGTGGCTGTATGGTAAATCAGTTGCGATATGAACGCCGGGGGACTCGAAGTCTTGATACACGAGGGAAGAAAAGGACGACAAAGTTCTATTTGAAATGTTTCGTTTGGGGCGGCACGTGTTACTTACCATCATTTGTAAGCGTCTGAATTTGGCGCTAATGTTTTGACTTTGTGTAAAAAGCACTCACCTTTAGTTTGTCCCCAGCTCTCATTCACTCCACTGAAGATAAGTAAGATAGTTGTAATTATGAAGTCTTCGGAAATCCAGATGAATACATGCATAGCTCTGGTCCAGTAATGGAGTAACCTCCTTGGTTAGTACTGTAAAAACAACTGCGGACTTTAAACGCGTCCTTTAATGAAGCTAATATTAAAAACAACCGACGAGAGTAGTACCCCACAAGAACCGATTTCGTAAGAATTCAAGTTATATGCAAATAGTCCCCTGTGAATTGCACTCCTTTTAAACGAATTGAGAATTGAATGAATTTTTCACACTGCAATTAACTTGTGCAAAGTATGATTTATGTTAATTGTATCTTAAAGCGCGCTTTGTTTAGAACTCCAAAGTGCTCTATTGTTTTAACAAAAACAAATTTTAAACACGTTGACAACTTTTGCACTATGAGATAATGTTTCCCTCTCCATTATTTACGGAATCACTGTTTGACACATATATATAAGCAAATTGTAAATAAATAGCTCCATTTTTTTCAAAAAGTAGAAAAATAAATTGAATCGTTCAGTGTCAGTTTAGTTTCCCAAGTGTGAAGGTCTTCAGTCGCCTCCAGTTTGTATAGGGAGTTTAAGAAACTAGGACGCGACGGCAACGAAAACGTCATTTCAAACTATATCCTCTCGTTATTGTAGCACTTTCGCGATTATTCCAGTGTGTTCAACTTGTAAAATGTCGGCGAACTATTCAGGAACTAAATTTCCATGACCGGCGTTGAAGTAAAGAAAAAGAAAGAAAAATTTGCATCATGTGCTCACGTTCTCGCCAAAACCTCAAATTTGTTCATTTCACGTTGTTGTTGAGAACGTGAACCATGATGGCAAATTTTCTTTACTTTAACGCCGCTCATAGAAATTTAGTTCCTGGATAGTTCGCCGACATTTTACAAGATGAACAAATTGGAATAATTGCGAAAGTGCTCTAATAAAGAGAAGGTATATTTTGAAATGACGTTTTCGTTGCCGTCGCGTCCTCATTTCTTAAACTCCCTAAATAGATCTCTAACCCGACACACTGCAAGTTTGTGTTTGCTAGCCATTGATTGTGGGAATTCATTGTGCTCCCTTAATAAGTTCTTGAGCGTATACCGATTTGATTTTATAATGAGCATACACGGGTTAAAACGTTTTCTCTTAAACAAGTTAAGCTTTGTTAGTTGCAAGTTCATCTCTTTTTTTGTTACGATTGGGAAACTTCAGCGCAGCGGAAAACAAAGCGCACATGCCAATCAAGGAAATCGAGTATTTTAATAGTAAAAATTGTTTATTTTAAGAGAGCCTTTGATGATAGCTTTACAGTAGAGTGATAATAGCACACACGTGTCTAGTGAAGGCACCAGCTGTTCACAACACATGGTGTGTATTCATAATACCTCAACTAATCTATACCAAAGTACGTGATTCGATAATGGAAAACCGGTCGCTACTGAGGCATACAAGAAGAAGATCACTGCAGTTTATAATCTGATACTGTACTGCAACAGAGGTTTTCACATGTAAGGTTTGGATAATTTGCTAGGTCAGGCACTGAAGTTAAATCGGTACAAGCGTAAATGAAATATAACTCAGTGACGAGAATAAGTCTAATAAACTATGAACAGCTGTCGGTCGTAACTGAAGAGGTTCAGTCCAGTAGCTCAGACTATCTCACTTCGAAACTGGAATATTAAAGTTTCGAAATACTGGGAAACAAACGGTAGTATTCACTAGAATGACAAGGTTTTGGTATTTAGTCAACTACCCAAGTTAACTAAGACCTTGAACAGTGCTATAAACATGCACTAGCAGTCAAAGATTACGTTAACAAAAGGTGAGTTTACTCGTGGTGCTAGCCAGATTTCCATGGAGCCCTTTTCGAACTTTAGTCACAATAATGGTCAAAGTAACAACGATTTTACTTTTTGCTAACGCGACCTTCAATTTTTGGAGTTTTCTTAGTCTGTACTTCTTGCTATCAAGAAGAATGCCATTGATACGTCCGGCTCGGCAGTGTATGGTATTGAGTGTCAGTATTGTTTAGTTTCCAATGCTGTTCCCAGTAGTTATGTGAATCCGTAGAGGGGTTAAGTCTTACAGCATCCGGGGAAAAAATATACGTAAAAAGCAAAACTGAAAACAACGAGAAACATCAAAAACGTGAACAAACATCAACTAACTTAAATATTTATCATGATATCTGCGAATGGAATAGTTGCATTGCGTCTCCTGTGACCGCAACCTGACCTCACAGTTCTTTCGGTACTGCCCTCCTCATTATTGGGTTTCTCATAAATCATTCTGGTGTTACAATGTAAAAAATACGATCCTCCGAAAACTTGATGCATATAGAACAACAACAACAAGTAGCTTTACTTGCATGACCATAATTTCATACAGTATTGCAAAAGCACGTATCTTAACAAGAACAATGTAATAATGTAATGAGATGGAAGATACAAATTAAAGATATATCAGTCTGATTTAGATAATATATTATTACGCGAATCTAAGCAAAATAGAATCAACTTCGTCAATTCAATATTAACAAAATAATCAGGAGAATTCATTAATTCCTTGGTAGCCTCTATAGGGAATAATTGGGTGATATTAATTCGGTATGTGATTTTTTTATTTTGCTATGAAATCTGTTCCTAAGAAGTATTTCATCTTCAACTTGATTCGATCTACAAGTAGGGCAGAGTCTATCAAACCTTGGGATTTGATCGCGGTATCTGCCAGTTTCAACCATTAGCTTGTGATTGCCTATTCGTAGTTTCACTAATTCTTTCCTACCATTTAGTTTTCTTGTAAAGCCTAAATAATAGGAAGGCGTATATTCGTTCTTAAAAGTGTTATAAAATTCTAGTTTCTTGGAGTATTGAATAGTATGTTGCCAATATAAGATATACTTTTGTCGCATTAATTTTACAAAGTGTTTGTTCTTAGCTTCAGTTAAGCGAGTTCGATTAAAATCTGGCAAATTATAGAATTCAACCATCCTCATAACATTTGAGTAGAAACTACTTTTATCAGAAGAGTCAGTGAAGATCTTCCGACATAATAAAGATTTGTCTAACAATGGAGTCATTGCTCTTACTTTGGAGATATAAAATGTAATTTATTATCTTCTGATTAATAGCTATATTGAGAGGAAATCTTCCAAGTTCAGCTCTGCACGCCACATTGGATGCCTTATTGATTGCTTACTTCTAAGTAACGTTTGCAGAACTGTAGATGGGTTTTTTCTATTTGCGAATTGTCCCAAGAGTTGAAATCGTGTTTTGAATATACACCCCATACCTCGCTGTTTTATTTCAGGATCGGAGAGATCATCGCGTCAAAGATTTTACTTGCAAGACATGGGGGTAGTTTGCTGATATTTGTGTTCTTTCTAAGACTGAAAAGAGCGTGAAGAGCCTTCTCTTTTAACTTGTCGAGTGCCATAGAAACATGACCTGTTGAAGAGATTAGTGTTCCCAAATAGGTACAGGTTTGAATAATTTTAATGGTTTCCTACCTTTTCTATGTGGAAACTAGACTCAGTGCAGTTTTTAGCACGTTTTTGATACTTAACATATAGAGGGTATTTATTTCATCATACACTCTGCTGAAGTTTGCCAGCACTTGCTTCAAAGGTTAACTGTACAATTAGGTGACTGGGCAGGGCCGGCTCACCGCTATCATCCGTTTGAAGGATTGTTTGAGATGGAATCGACTGAATTTTCGTGAACGTGTATCTTTAGGAAAAAAACGTAACAACAACAATATAATAACAGTTAATAACATGTCTGGATAGAGGTTAATCCAGTTTTACGTGACTTCCCTCATTGCACATACTCAATCAAGTAAGGGAGCAGGGATGGCGCGGTGGTGAGAGCGCTCGCCTTCCACCAATGTGGCCCGGGTTCGACTCCCGGAGTCGGTGTCATATGTGGGCTGAGTTTGTTGGTTCTCTACTCTACTCCGAGAGGTTTTTCTCCGGGTACTCCGGTTTTCCCCTCTCCCCAAAAAGCAACAGATTTGATTTGATCTGATTTATTTAGAGTTGATTTGATTTAGGCTCCCCAATGAGTAGTAGAGCATCTATGCTAGGGTAAAAAGATTTGAGACAATAATAATAATAATAATAATAATAATAATAATAATAATAATAATAATAATAATAATAATAATAATAATAATAATAATTATTATTTAGCAAATTGTGTCAGTCTTGCTTATTCAAAACAAATTCAGCAGTATCCCAGTAATAAATTTTCGGTGCCGTCGGCTCTCAAGTGTTCATATTCCGAAAAAAAAAAGGAAAAAAACAACAACAAAACAAAACAAACAAACAAACAAAAATAAACAAAAAACAATCAGTTGTCTGAATACAGTCAAGAAATGTCATATTGGAGATGAACCAGGAGATGAACCAGGACACGCGAAGATTGATCCCTCTTCACTTACACTTGGCTTGCTCTTGAAAAAAGCGTATTAAAACGCACAGAAAGTGTGCCGGATGGTCGTTCAAACGGAGTCTAACCATAAATAGGAAAAAGCCTTTTGTTGACAGGCCAATCATAGCATGTACTCGAATTCTGGTTCTGGTATACAGAACAAGGACTTCTGTACTGCTTCGCAGACTTTACTAACCGTGGTAAGATTATGTCTGCTACGCAGGCAAGAGCGGTCTATGTTGTGCTGTTGACTGAAAGATTAAGGGTAAGTCGAACTATGCCTCAAATCAGCTTTTTTGAAAAGCTACAGACGTAGTAATCTACGCCTCTTTAGCCTACTCCCTGGCCAACGCGGCCGTGCACTGCGTGTACACCACACTTGCACTATGCCACTGTAACCAATTGAAGCTCGCTGAATATTCTACTTTCCTTACTATTTTCATAATTCAGTTACGGCCCCAAAAATGTTATACTATCCTTTGAATCAATTGAAAGTGCGGGGTTTGTTTGCATTTAATGTGTATGTTTACTGCGGGGCGACCGTAGCGAGCGAGTAGCAGTGTAATGGATGTACAAGAGAAAGCGAGACCGAAATGAACATCTTTCGTTGTTATTCATCTTTCATCGGTTCTTGTTGCTACTCTCGTCGGTTGTTTTTATTTGTAGCTTCTTTAAAGGAAGCGTTTGAAACTCCGCAGTTGTTTTGACAATACTAACCAAGGAGGTTACTCGGTTATTCGACCAGAGCTATGCATGTATTCAAGTGGATTTCCAAAAGACTTCATAATTACAGATATCTTGCTTATCTCCAGTGGAGTGAATGAGAACTTGGCACAAACTACAGGTGAGTGCTTTTTACACAAAGTCAAAACATTAGTCAAATTCAGACGCTTAACTGCGCAACGGCTACCAGAATGCTTTCAGGTGTTTTATATATTCAGCGTGATCTGGTAAGCGATCTGCTCCACAAAGACATGCAGTAAATACCTCTTACTAACCGAGTTCAAGGTCCGTACTGTAAGTTACGGACCGAGTTTCTCGTTGATTCATGGCCCAAGCGCGAAGCGCGCAGGCCATAAATTAATGGCAAAAAAAAAACGAGGATCCGTAACTTACAATACAGACTGAGAAAACGAGGTTAGTAAGATATTTATTATATTTCTGAACCGGGTTAATCCGGAGCGCGGGAAAGAAAACTATTTGAAGTCAAGCAGGCTGTACTGTAGAATAAGGCTCGCAAATTGACCAATCACAGCGCGTGTACTAAGTGAGAGATATAATAAATGTGATTTATTTCTGGCTAAGTGGTTTTTAAGTTCAGTGATTTCTATCGAATAATTTTATTCACAGTGCTTGGGTGTGATCATTTGTGTGGAAACTTGGCATCAACATTCAGCAAACCATTGTTACGTTAGCTTGCTGAAGGTACGATTTAACGGGAATTTATGTTTGAGGACTTGATGCGAATTTGTTGAAACGGCGGTAATAACTGGCTCCCAAAAATAGCTCAAGCGTAGTCGGGGACTCTCTGCGTATTCGTTTCGGCGACTTTCACGTTTATTTTCTTTCAAGCAGCGAGAACTGATTTACCCAGCCGCTTGTGCAAATCTTTCAGAGCCCACACTTACTAATGGAAACCAGTTTCAGAGTTCGATGTCGTCTTAATTTGCCAGAACCTTTTGAGGATCTTAAACCTACACTCGTATGTTGCTACGTTAACTGGATGCAAGTGAAAATTGTCTATAAAATGCAAACAGGTGCAATGAAACCTAGTCAGACGTTTCAATTTGAATCTGCTTCTAGGTTTATGTAAATTCTTTTGGGAATTCTTTTTAAAATAAACAGCCATCGCTTTTTACCGCTTGCCTGCACTGATGACCTTTCTCGAAATAAAATTCACAGTTCAATATTAATCGCAAAGAGCATTGCCGAAACAGTAGGGAGTTTAAGAAATGAGGACGCGACGGCAACGAAAACGTCATTTCAAAATATACCTTCTCTTTATTAGAGCACTTTCGCAATTATTCCAATTTGTTCATCTTGTAAAATGTCGGCGAACTATCCAGGAACTAAATTTCTATGAGCGGCGTTAAAGTAAAGAAAAAGAAAGAAAAATTTGCCATCATGGTTCACGTTCTCAACAACAACGTGAAATGAACAAATTTGAGGTTTTGGCGAGAACGTGAGCACATGATGCAAATTTTTCTTTCTTTTTCTTTACTTCAACGCCGGTCATGGAAATTTAGTTCCTGAATAGTTCGCCGACATTTTACAAGTTGAACACACTGGAATAATCGCGAAAGTGCTACAATAACGAGAGGATATAGTTTGAAATGACGTTTTCGTTGCCGTCGCGTCCTAGTTTCTTAAACTCCCTACTAAGAAAACGCTTCCGTTTAATATAGTTTTTTAGTTGTTTACACAACCGACAGTCTTAGTTTTACCATTCCACAAAACAAGTAAAATATTTTCGATACTTACACAGCACTTTATTATTAATCAAAAACAAAGACGTTTAGTAAAAGACGCGGAATATCAATGTATGTGTTTCTGTGGAAATTTGATAGTAAAATATATAACTGGTATCTTAGATTGACCAATGGATTAAATTCATCGATACACCGGTGTGGCGGCATGGTATATTGTTATTTCTTATCGTTTGGAGCTTTTAGGGAAAGAACGAAGATAATTAATAACTGGGAAAAGATCGAGAGAGTATCTTTGTACCTTCGAGAAAAAGGTGTTCGAATTTTAATTCTGCAGTGCTTTTCATTCTCCGGCAGGATCTAAGTGATTGGAGTAGAGACCAATGCAAATACAAGGTAGGGTTGAAAACTGCTCACACACTATGGGTAGTATCATGAACACCGAAGAGCCCACTACGCTCTAGTTAATGAAAAACCACTTTAAATCAGAGATACAAACAAACTTAATGGTCGTCTCACAGATCAGCGAATTTTTGTAGCTTGTTTGAATGAACAAATTTTTATTTTGTTGCGCGGTTAATTTACATATAGCCTCCAATTCCAATAGATGAAACTGTAAAGACATCCGGAAACATAATTCTTGAGTAGTCGTCGACCGCTATTCCGCGTCGTATATACTTAACAGCCATTTAGTTTTGTTTGTATAAGCTCTAATGCTTAGTGAAAAGTTCTTATGTGTACTAATGAGTCCAAAATCCGGTTTCCGCTGTTTTCCAGATGAGAACAAATCTTTCGGAAAAATCCATTTGCAGTTGTTCCGGAGGCTTAATTTCGACTGGAGCCTAGGCCCGACTAACTGCACAAGAGTCCATGTAGCATGACAACTTCATGCGAAAGGTTATGCGATCGCGAGAGCAATTTGTTTGCAAGAAAAGAAAAATGTATAGTGAAATTATCAGTAGGAATATGGTTTGACCATAAAAAGTCCAAGAAAGATCCGATAGACGATCATCGCTACAGTTATATAATTATGTGCGAAACGAAAGCTTAAAAACAAACCCAGGCTTTCAAAAGAATTCGAACCCATGACCTCAATTTTGAAAACTGAGCTTGAAAATTTTAAAAAAGTGAATTCTCAGTGAATAAAGAATATTTGAATAAAATAGTGGACTGGACCGAGATGGCCATCAGAGCTAGACGTGTTTTTTTGATGGGAGACTAATTCCCAGGCAAATAGTGCGGTCCGGTATGTCCGAAAAATCGCTCCCGTAGGATTTTCGTGCCGAAATTGATTTTTTCGCTGTTTTGCACTAATTTTGGGTCGAATAATAAGAATTCGATGGGGTTCAAATTTTCCGACCCCGTCTTCCCATGTTTCTGGCTACTTAAAGATAATTTATGCTAATTAGATGTAAAGAAGGTTAGGCGCATGTAAGCGTACAGAAACGAAAATTATTTATTTTGATTTGTTGTTGTTTTGCATCTGAGAGGAAAAAAAGTCAAGTAGTAGCGAAGTAGTCATGTCTGATTTGGTGTGTATTACTTGCAACGAGGGTGCTGCCATGAATAAGAGTATCATAAGCAACCCAGAAGTGATTGAGCGTTTGTACGAGTCCTGCAAAGAACGACTGTCCTTGGGACAGATTGACATCAAGTCACTTACAGACCGCTTAGCAAGCCTGAGTGAGGTTGAACGTAAATCTGCGTACTACCACAGTGAGTGCCGCAAACCAATTGTTTTACAAGGTTATGATCGAGCGACTGAGAGGTGCAAAGCGGGCCTTGCCAGACGACTCCCCATCCGTTCTCCCGCGAGGCCCTGTTCGCCCTCGTCTACCTTATCAGCCTCTTCGCGGCCTAAAAGGGCGAAAACGCTTCCTAAGTCGCAGGTGTGCCTGTTCAAGTCTTGTAGTTTTTGTCCCGGTGAAACTGTAAAAGACTTACACCGCGTTTTTTCAGATCAAGTGGGAACAACGTTACTAGAAATAAAGAACAATACGCAAGACGACCAGGTTAGAACTTGCGTATCAGAGTTTGTAGATGGTGGGGACGCCTCGGAACTTGAAAAACACTACCACAAGAACTGTTGGTACTCGATGATGACCATCCCGCGATTGACTGTTTCAGAGAGCTTGGTGAGGGTGTTATCCAAAACCAGTCAGCCAACGGAGAACTGCCAACTCAAGTTAAAGACCTGGAGCAATTTGTCTGCCAAGTGTACTGCAAAGCAGGACCTACCACCATTCCTGAACTTCGATGGGAGCTCTTTCGATCCAGGAACTTGGAAGGTAAGATGCCGCCTCCAACGCGTGCTTCCTTACTCCCACACATCACGCGCGCAAACTTCATGGCCATGCGCGACAAATCCTATACCACCAGCCGCCCAGATCTTCCTCCCATTAAAGGGAATGGCTGGAGTGAACACCAAGGAGCATACGTTCCCGTTATGTGCCTGTCTCTCCCTGCACCCCAAGCTGTTATTGAACTTACCAAATGCGGCTGCAATTCAGACTGCAAGGGACGCTGTAGCTGTTTCAAGAACGGAATTCCATGCACTCCTCTTTGTAAATGCTTTGGAAAAAACTGTAGAAATCCATTCATAGATGACACACGAGTTGATGACGAGGAAGAGGATGATGATGCTCTTAGTGCATAAGAACTTTAGTCACATTTTATGTACGGATACTTTTAACTCATTTCTTACTGCCATTTTGTACGTGTTTTTCTGTAATTTTCGAGGGGTCGAGGTCAAGTCGATCTGGTTATTCCATATAAGCGGTTACCACGGATATTTCGCTGGTCCAAAACATCGAAGGCTCTATCTTTCATGCCACGCTTGTCACGCTAGCTGTCGTTTATTTCTGAACGATTACTGCAGCTACAATTCGTTACTTATTTGATTTATAAGTGTGTTTTTGGAGCCATTTTCCACCTCAGAAGCCCCTGCCTGGCATCATAAAGCTGGGTTGATGGGTAAAGGCAATCCTTTGAAAGAAAACAAAGGTGAGAAGGAATTTCACACGAAGTGGGCCGTTGAAAGTATTCGAGCGAGTGGTGGCAATTCACGGAGTGAAGTTGTGTCTTTAGTCGTTTTGTGAGTGGATTCCGGGACCTGGCATGGCAATTTTGGCAAGTTTTGACCTGTAAATAACGCAATCGGAGCAATGTTTTGTCAGCAGGACCGGGTGGCTCGACACTTATAAAAAATATCTGAAATGGAAATTGGCGGACTGCTATGCGGCTGTTATCGACGAATATCCCAGAATTCCTTTGGGTCACAAACGCGAAAATTACAGATCAGTGAGAGCAACTGAAATCAAACGCGTTATCCACGTCGCGCTAAAGAAGTGAGCAGGAAATTGTGGAACAGATGGTAAGAAGTGGAGTCGAAGTTTGCTGGCAATGTAGGTTTTTAGCTTTAAGAGGAATTTTTGTCTTAAAAACTTCAAAACAAAGTTGCGTAGTTGCGTAGAAATGTCAAGAAATGATCACCTTTTTCGAAAGCCGTGGCTATCCCTCGGATAGCCACGGAATACGGAATGCGGAATGCTCGGGAAAAGGTGTCCTCCGTTACCCGCCAAGAGGCACTTGTTAAACGTTCCGTAACAACGAAGAAAGGATTCCTCTGGTACTGACCTACCACCTCTTTAGTTCGCGTGTTAAGCACATTATGCTCAGCAACTTCAACATCCTGACGAGTGACCCTGCTACTGCAGCAATCTTTCCAGCTCCACCTGAAGTTGCACATCGACCTGATCGCAGCCTGAGAGATATCCTGGTACACATCTCTGACAGGTCCCAGACAGAGGTCCCAGGAACTTTCGCATGTCGACATCCCCGCTGCCGCACTTGCTTGTACACAACGGCCGATGCCCATGTACGTGGACCCAAGAATACAACCACCATCCGTGAGCACTTTACCTGTAAATCGGAGAACGTCGTGTACTGCATCTCGTGCCGTCGATGTCCCCACATATATATCGGGGAGACCGGTCGCACTCTACGCGAACGATTCGGCGAACATCTGCGAAGCGCCCAAAAGAACACAAGTGGTTTCCCGGTCGCAGAGCACTGTAACTCTCCCGGCTACAGTTTATCTGACATCGTTGTTAGAGGTTTGCAGAAATGTGCTGGAGTCAATGCCAGACGGAAACAATTAGAAATGGAATTCATTTTTAGGCTCGGCACTATGCAACCAGAGGGCCTAAATAATGTTTTTCATTTCTTATAAATGGCGCGCGCGCGTCCTATTTTCCGCGCACTTAGCTCTTAGTAACGTTTCTTTCAATTTTACAGTCGCGCAAACTTTTAACGGTTTTCACACTGAAGAAAGGCTATGCCCGAAACGTTTGTGTTTTTTCACAAAATGTCATTTTGACACTTTTTTCTCATTTTATTTTTTTAAAATTTCCTATGCAAATATGCCTGCTTTTAATTATTCTTTTGTTGGTATTCAAACTAGAGGCCATATTGGCCTTCACTATGACTTCCATGCAAGAGGCAATCGGAAATTACTGAATTGGCTCCTTCACTGATTTACAAACACCATTGCAATATCATGACAAAGTTAGCATAACGAGATCTGAATTTATTTCCATATTTTATTTTCACTGTGGCATCATGCTGATCTTGTAGAGATAGGTCGAGATCGCTTCACGTTAAACAGCTCCAACCAAAAGTTTAGTTTTCGCGTAGGAAAAAGTTTTTGTTTGGTAAACCAGTCAGTTTTAGCATAACCCAAAATATTGATTTTTGACTTTTTGAGCGGCCAATTTGCATGATCTAGTGATGGTAACGAGAATGCGTAAACAAATCTATTGGAAGCGTTCTCGAATTAGAGGCAACCAACGACAAGTTTCGGTAAATATCTGTTCAGTGGAGGGTAATTCGCCTTGTGCTTTCGGCGTCGATTTAAGAATGCACTCGGATTTTCGTAACTAAACCGTGACCTAAAAGATTAGCAATTGGGAAATCATAGCCCCTGAGGTTTTCGAAAAGGTCGTAATTGCTGTTCTTGGCAGTCAAAAACGCCAGCTAGCATTTTCTGAAAGGAAATAGTTCCCTAGAAAGTTCGTGGAAAGTTCATTTCAGCTTGCATTTTCTCAAAGGAAGATTTTGTTCCCTAATTTTTTCGGGCAATTAAAATTTCAGCTAGAGAATCCGAACAGATGAACATCTTCTAGCTTGTGAAAACATCACTTTAAACAGACTTCAAACACCACAAGGTACTTAAAAATGCCTTTCTACAGCTTTTGGTTGATTTGGTGCCCCTGTCGAATTCTCTCCGGGATCCTCTGGATAAAATAAGAGTAACATGGATTAAGAATTACAGATATGACAGTGATTAGCACTAAGCAATTTCCATTTCAAAATGCAAACAGATTGAAAGATCATTGCCCCGTTAGTGGAGTTGCGGCTAATGATGACGTCACTGCTTTAATATAGGCGGAATAACATTTATGAACACAGAAGCACATGGTTTGTCGAGGTAAGCGAGGTTTTGACTTCTTAAGCTTTTTTAGTTTAAGAGAAGACTTGAAGAGATTCCGGGTTACACTTCTGGCATAAGAAACCTTGCGTTGCGGCCTTTGAAGCAGAAGCTTGCGGGATTGGATAATTGATCCAAAACTGCGAACTGTGAGACAGAAACATACCCGGTATAAGTCATTTCCAGCGAATGAGAGCATCTGAAAGACTCAGGCTAGCTCCCAAATCTTTTCCGCCATTGAAAGAACGACTCGGCGTAAAACCTATTCCAAAACTGCGATTTGTCAGACACAAATCACTTCCAGTGACTGAAAGTCTCAGTCAACAACTAAGCTTTGTTAGCCCTCCAGCCGAATTCGAAGTCAGCTGTGAAGTTGAAAACCAGTCACGCAACATTTCAAGAGACCTATTAGTCAGTTTGTAGCTCGAATAATACATTTATATTTATAACATTTGTTGCTTGCAGGAAAACTTTGGATTTGTCATCTATTTGTCATTCTCGTTCGTGGAAAGGTGAGAAAAAAATGCTTGCTCATTTTATTAATTCTGTTTTCGAGAAACGTGGAATTTATTCTTGTGCAGTTGATTGTTGTCTGGTTTTCTCACCTTCCCGCGAGAATGACAAAGGAATGCAAATGAAAGTTTTCCTACAAGCAACAAACGGTATTAATATAGTGTGAATGATATATGAAAAGTAAACAGAAATACAAAATGTACTATTATTCTTAACAGCGGGGGCAGTTTTAATGTGGACTAATTATTGTATGGTCGCAGATCTCCAGACTGTGCCATCTATCTTGAGAATGGGTTCGATTATGCTTCTTACTTGTGTAGTAAGAAGCTGGCAAAGTTCAAAATCTTTGGTATACTTCATTATTCATTTAAAACGGCCATGGGCAAGAAATTAGCAAACTTTACTGTTTTACGCTGGTTTTTTCCCTCAAGGCTGATAAAATTTTTCGGAGTACCACTCTTCTGCTTAGAAAAAGCCTCGCACCCCAACCCTCACCCACACACTGGATTAACATTTATTCCATAAAAGAGAAAGATAATCTTTGCAACATTTGCGATGCAGATCAGTCCTTAAAATAATTTACCTCAACTACAGCCACTCAAATTAACAAAACGCGATGAAAACAGATTCCATTTCATGCTGCTTTCAAAACCTTCGGCTCAATACTCAGGCAAATAGTTTCAATCGTAGTTTCAGAATGACACAGTTGTTTTAATGAGAACTGTTGCATGGAACTTGATTTAGGCCCGGTTCAGACGTCGAACTTTTCATGTACCGAACCTAATGTTGCTACATGAAAAGTTCGACGTATGAATCAATTAGGATCGGCAGTTTTGTATTTGGGTCGACTGTACCGTTCTATCCGACTGGGCTAGTCGGATAGAACGGCAAAAGATCGACTTCGATTCATACGTCGAACTTCACATGTGCCGAACCTAATGCATAAATTATGTTAACGTATTTTTCAATATAACCGCGCTTCTGATTGGCTATTTAGTGGGTTTTGGCGCCTGTGCTGACAGAAGTCACAGAAGCGTAACGACGGTTACGGTCAGGTTACCAAGATTCACGTTGTGCCAAATATCACGATCACGATCTCCTCAGCTGTCTCCTTGCCATAACAGAGCACAAATCACACTAAAATCAAAACAAGAATTTCCAGGCTTTGTGAATTATACTTTTTCAGTTTATTTCCCTATTTTAAGCAGTAAGGATGATATTTCTTTTCGCCTCGAATTAGGTTCGGCACATGTAAAGTTCGACCGTCTGAATCAACAGTCGAACTTAATTGTTTGGGTCGACCTAAATAGGTATTAGGTTCGGTACATGAAAAGTTCGACGTCTGAACCGGGCCTAACTGCTTCAAGAGTCAATCTGAATAAATGTAGCTGATAAGCTGTCAAACTGAGATATCGGCAACTTCGCAGACAAAGGATGAAATGGGTTGTTTTCGCAAGAGTACCAATCAACTCTGCGGCGTGTTTTTTTAAGTCTGTTAATAGAAGCACTGGGTTTAGCGTGGGATCAAAAGCGCCTCGAGACGTTTGCTCGCTAGCAGTGGACATAAGCTGCCCGAACAGTTTTTCTCCGAACTACAAGACGTATGAGTCCCGGTAAGTGGAGTTTCAAAAGCTTTTAATAGTGGTGTAAGTTTTTCTGTCTTATCAATACTGGCGTATTTCTTTATTATCTCAGCTTTGTTAACATCACTCATACTCGACCAGGTTTCGAAAATTACCGGATTAGATTTTAATATTGCCATTTTCCAGGGGCACCAACGCCAAGATTTCGGTGGATATCTGTTCGGTGGAGGGTTCGCCTTAGGCTTTCGGCGTGTAGATTAAAGAATACACTCGGATTTTTCGTAACTGAAAATTGTTTTTCTGAAAAGTCGTATTTGCTGTTTCTGGCAGTCCAAAACCTCAGCTAGCATTTTCGGAAAGAAAATAGTTCTCTTGAACGTTCTTGGAAAGTTCAAGGAGTATTTTGTTCCCTGACATTTTCGAAAACTTGAAATAATTCCAATTAATTCAATGTTTGTGAGTCCTTTCTTCAGTTTCTTACCTTGGCTAGTTACTCTTCATTGAGATAATGGAAATCGCCGAAATTTACGTTGTAGATTAAGAGTTATTCCTCCCCACTGATTTCAAAAGATAGGCGGTGTCATGAACTCGGCCGCCGATGAAAGGCAATGAAAGCGGTTTTAAGTTTCCCTTATCTTTGGTCGAGCATCCACTAATATCTTCTACCAAATAAAAATAACGAGCGATCGATGAGGGAAAGTTATAAAATAAATGGCTATAATGTGTCACAACGGCAAATGATATAATTTTGGCAAGATTTGTCTTTCTCAATAAAATGCTTCACAGGGGTCGACAGTGCTATATACATCATTCAAAATTTGTCTTCATTTGAAAATCAGGGGCACCCAACGAGCCAAATCAACCAAAAGCTGTTGAAAGGCATTTTTAAGTACCTTATGGTGTTTGAAGTCTGTTTACAGTGATACTTTCGTTAGCTAGAAGAATTTGATCTATTAGGATTCCTTAGCTGAAAATTTCCTCGTACCTGATAAGACCATCATCACCAATCCCTTCTTTTCAAATTTTATAATGTTTTGTTTGCATAATCGGTATGTTTAAATGGAAAAATTTCCCACGAGTATACTCATTTGTAAGGTTGCGGTGCGTTAACCGACTGTTTAGTTTATAGACCTATGGATTATAGGACAGCAAGATCTAATCCCACTTGAATCGTACGGCTCCAAGCGTTCAGATTGTGGGGGGAAGGGGGGGGGGGGGGGAGGGGATTGGCTGGGGGTGCAGCGGAAATAGTAGTGCGAACAAAAATTTTGCTGGGAGAAAATAAGTAACAAAACCTCAAACAGGATATCCCCGGATTAGTCCCCAGGGGGAAGTAAAATGACTTGATAGAACAGCCGGCGGTTTACGTTGAAATCATAATTAGAATGAATGATTTCTTTTAATTTTGAAAAACGTTTTAATTTAGAAAAATACAGATAGGTATGACATATAATTTTGTTTTGCAGCACGTCGACGCGTTTGGACGTCAAACCTGAGCTCGAGGTCAATGACCAAAAAAGCAAACTCTCGTGAGAAACTTTGTTTCCCCCTCTGTTTCTTTCATTGCACAAAGTTTACTCTGTGTTTTATCTTTTAAAGAACTGTCGAATTATTTGAAGTTTTGATTCTTCGCAAGACAAACAAAAAACAGAAAACAGGTCGACGTCACACAAAGATCAGTGAAAAACAGTGTGAGGTCTCGAATATTTGATGATATGTTTGATAAACATGAGCTGTTTTTGGATTATGCAAAATTCTCGCACGCAAAACCTTTTTGACCTTTAGTCAACAGTTAGTCACCTGAAAAGAAAGTGTTGTTCTGAAGTATTTTGGAACAAAATTGATGCCCGATCACACGCTTGCTTTCTGTGCTTTCCACAGGCTGTCAGTTTGTGGGGTGTTGGGTGCTCGCCGGGAGCGAGCGGGAAAGTAGAAAAAAAAAAAAGAAAAGAAAAAAAAAAACCCTTAGTCGAGTGAGGCCTGGAGAGGGGAAGCGGGGAGTCTCCCTCCCCAGGTTTCGCTCAGTTTACTCGTCCACGTTACCATGGAATAGGGACGCCCGAGTTGAAAGGCTACGATTTTGCACGCACTGCGTGGTGTTGAAATGCAATTCATGTGACAGAGTACAGCTACAGATCTGTTATTTATAAAATAACTCAATGTTGCAAAGGTTGTATTTGATGAGTATTTAGGGATGCTGTAGAACACATTAAGAGCACTTGCGGCTGGCCGAATATTCAAGGGTTATCTGAATAGAAGAAGTACCGTAGCCATCAAATCTAACTTCAGCTCACTGACCAAAATGAAATACACCTCAAACCACGCCCTGAAGTAAACTCTGTTTGGGAACAAAACGTGGAGCAGTGGAGGAAGATGTATCATTACCCGGGCTGCGCGCGTCTCGCGCGGCGCCCGGGTCTAGAACTACCGACGGTTCTCGATTTTCGTCGTCCAGTATCATCCACAAATGGCACTTCCGGCGTTTCTGCGCAAGCGCCAGCTATTTTTAACAACAGTGATGCGTGTTGTCACGTATGGGAAAATGTCGATTCATCTTGTGGCTTTTGAAGTCTGAACAAACAATATGTTAAGAGAAGTGTCTATGCGAATGTTTGGAAGTTCAACGGCGAGAAGAAAGTTTTTAACATGAGTAAGTTTAACGGCAGATGGACTGCCGTGTTTCCCTGTGTCTGCTTCAGTAGACAGCGAGTAGTCTCTAATTTTGGCGACGGATTGTGTGGGCACGTGCGCGCGCGAAGTTGCGAGGAGACGCGACGCGAGGGGAGCGCCAAAAATTAGAGACATAGTACAGACAAAGGGAGTTTGACCTTTCACGGCCGAGTGATTCGGAAGTATAAATCTCATATCAACAGTAAGAATGATACTTGTTGTCACGTATCGGAAAGCGTCGATTCACCTTGTGTCTTTGAAGTCTGAACAACTAATATGTTAAGAGAAGTGTCTATACGAATGTTTGCAAGTTCAACAGCGAGAAGAAAGCTTTTAACATGACCAAAATTTAACTCCAGATGGACTGCCGTGTTCCCCGTATCCGCTCCATTGAGATGTACATTTTGTTGAATAACTCAAGTACGGGATATCATACACCCCTGAGACTTTGACAGGTAGTTAATTTACTATTTTAATTTCTGGACTTTAATTTTTGAATGATAAGCGATTAGTTTTTACAAATGTACTAGCGTCCCTTGAAACTGTCCAGAAACGTTCCTTTCTTGTGTTTCAAATGACCCTGGATTGACGTATTTGTAAACAGTTTCACTCTGCTAATTAATTTTCTACTCACATTTCACCGAGACTCCATTCACATTTATGCGAAAAAATCCTACATCGTTCGATAAGCGTGCTTAGTTTTTTTTTGGAATCAATACACTATTTTTATCACCCCTACATAATGATAAACCTCTGTGGCCTAAAGGTCATTGTTCCTGCCTGCGACGCAGCTAAACCGGGTTCGATGTCTTTTAGTGGTATATATCATGGGCTTTATTTTTTCTGTTTCTCTTTTTCTTGTTCTTTTAGAAATATTTTTTACAAGTGTTATAATTATTGTTCTCAATGGTTGAGCTGTATTTTAGAGGAATATATGTTGATAGGGGTCTAAAGAAATAGACTCCAACACAAGCTAAACACAATGCGTCCGATGTAAGACAGACAGACTTCCCTCTATTCTTTTGTTTAGCACTAAGTTAGGGATACAATACTGTTTTTTGCAAGCCCGGGTTTAGGCTAATTGTAGCCTCTTGTTTAATCTTACCGCTGGTAGCTTCAGGTCACCGAAACGGAAAACAAATTTTCGTTCAACGCTGAAACTAACCTGAATCCAAGCAGAAGTGTAGATTACTGGTTCTCCGGATCAGTTTCATTTGAAAGTGGGTTTCGAACAACCATGTAGAACTGTAAACGTATTAGGCACCGAACGGTCTTGGCGCATCGTTTGCGCACTAAAGACAGCATTTTATGGTCCATGAAAACTTACAACGGTGCCTCTCAATATCAAGGGACAAAAGAAGAAAAGTTCTAGGCACGAGAGAGAGACAAAGCACGATTATGTTTGAGCTATTGCAAACCAGAGTAAGTCAGATTCCGTGACGGCGAATGTACTGTCTGACCTTGAACATGTGGCTCTGCCCTCATACAGCCGTAGTCTTTATGCCCATGTGCCGTGTTCACTCTAATAATCAAACATTATATTATGTTTCCTTAACAGCACCAACCAAAAGTGAAAGAAAGAAACCAACAAAACAGCAGCCTCTTTCAAAACTCTGACCTCAGCGTGTATTCGTTCAGGAAACTCCAAGATATCCTGATTTCTTGAAATTACTGTTCTTAAAAATCCAGAGAATCGAAAAAAGGGATTTCTGTTTCGCATGGTATTCCTAGAGTAAAATAAGCTGTTTCTACTGACTCTGAGTGTACTTCACAGAGCGGAACCAGCAGGTTCTGCATGGCTCTGCATTTGTACTGCAAAAAGTGATCATTATGAGCCCTTATACAGGTCCCCAGGAGCTGCAGTCGTACGCTGGCAGTATACAAAGCAATTTAAGGGGTAACATGAGGACGTATACTGTCCTACATACGGACTGACTCAGTACATGTCAGGGTATATCAAGAAAATACCGGGACCGTATACACTCAGTTAGACAGGATTAAGGATACTGACACACGTATATGGAACAGCCGTATACGATCCTTCAGTATACGTTTAGATATTCCCCGTATACGTTGCGACTGTACGAAGTCATTACATTCCGGCATTCTTGTAATTTCTTGCAGTATTAATTTTAAGTACTTGATTAGTTTATTTGCGGATTCCTCGTCAATTGACTAAGAACACATTTCACTTCACTTTATGTTTGCACTTACATGGAGGGAACAGGGTTGGCGTAGTGGTGAGAGCGCTCGCCTTCCACCAATGTGGCCCGGGTTCGATTCCCGGACTCGGCGTCATAAGTGGGCTGAGTTTGTTGGTTCTCTACTCTGCTCCGAGGGGTTTTTCTCCGGGTACTCCGGTTTTCCCCTCTCCCCAAAAATCAACATTTCATTTGATTTAGTTAGAGTTGATTTGATTTAGTCTCCCCAATTAGTATAGCATCTCTGCTTGGCTAAATAGATTTGAGACTTAAATAAAGCGATTATTATAATATTAGCATAAAAAAGAAAAAAGAAATGCATATATAGTAATAATTAAAGGTGAATCGTGAGTGGAGGCGAGATTAGCGAGTTAGCCTCCATCTCGTTTCAGTGAACATAAAGAAAACTG
Source organism: Pachyseris speciosa (assembly GCA_016490735.1). Lineage (NCBI taxonomy): Eukaryota > Metazoa > Cnidaria > Anthozoa > Scleractinia > Pachyseridae > Pachyseris > Pachyseris speciosa. The sequence goes on along the minus strand of JAEMWC010000032.1, from coordinate 398,401 downwards.
AACATGGGAGTAGAGGGACGGATTACTAAAGGAAAGAGCTAGAAGAATTGTGGAATTCATCCACAAAATCCTTTCAATCTTGGACTCGGATTCCGTCCAATCCAGCGCAAAGAAAGAAAGAAAAAAGTTAATCCCAACAAGGATCACAAAAATGTTTATTTGCTGCGTTCTGTTCTGATGGCACATATCAGCCATGCAAAAACTATGAAGACCGCAATCCTAGCTAACAATGAAAAGAGCTGAAAATATACTGGATTCAAAATAGCCATAACCAGAATGAATGATATACTATAAATGACTGGACATATCCCGCTGAATGTCATTAATCAGCGGCTTATGTGATAAATGAAATTGATATTGCAATCTTGCGTATCCTGTTTCGAGTTCTATCGCTTTGTTTTTAAATTCCAGTGTTAAAGTAAACCGATTCTAAATCTTTGATGCCAGTTTTGAGACTGGTCGCTTACAATAGCGTCAATATTCTGTGCGTGTCTGAGAAGTCGAACGGAGATACATTAATGGGGACTGATGGATGCTTAATCCTGTGAAAAGACGAGAAAAACATACCTGCGGGGAAAAAAAACTGCACAGTGATCAGGAAAGGTCGGTGATCGAGTTTTGTTGAGATTGAAATATGCAGCTTATAGCTTAATAGCTTACAGTAACGGCTACTGGCTTAGTCTATTGTAGTTTGATTACTTGCTTTCAGCAATATCTTATGTTTGTCAGGGAGGTGTTTTAAGAGCGGAAATCGTCAACACGCTCAACTGTCAACAGCTACAAGAGTGTCTCCTGCAATAGTCACAAAAATATCACTTTTTTGCTGTATTACTTTTCCTATTTCGGCGCTCTATTTGCTTAAATCATATATTTTAAGTTCCCAAGACCGCCAAGAGGGTTTCGGAGTGGTTGTATTTTGTAACAGTAGCCTTAGTGGTTGAGACAAATCATTGCCGAATTGCCGCCACCTATCTGATGATGAAGCGAGACTCCCCGAGATACGTACACCGCAGCTAAGAGTTTTACAATCAAGAAAAATACCCCTTCATGCTTGTGACAAAAGAAGTATGAAATAAGCGAACTGGTCAAATGTGATAGTCATATCTTTTGAGATACAGCCCCGCCAAGTCCGAGATTCTATAGACTTTGGTATGGAAAGGGGTAAAGGTTGCACTCACCGATGAGGAGCTTTGGCCTCAGAAAAAATTTATGCAAATGAGGAAACCGGGAGATTGAATCTCCCAGTAGCTAATTTGCATACAATAAAAGCGGTAATCTCAGACACTGCGGTTGACACCTTAAGGTGTTAACTGCGTCTCGTGGAATTCGTTGATATTGACATTTGTGACGACTTATATGAATGAAAACCAGATGAACAGACGTAGGAAAAACCTTCATCCAGCAGAACGTGGTAGTGTGCGGCTGGCATTCGCGCGAGTAATCGCGGTACCGTCGATATTTGACTTCGCGTACGCGTGAGCAATAGGCTAAAATAATAGCGCGGCAAAAACTATTTCGGTATGAAAAATTAGTGTACAAACGGCAATTATCACAATTAAAGATAAAGATAAAGAAAATCAAAGGAATATAATCCTCACGATGTAAATATTATTTGATAGCGAGTGGATTGTCATAGGTTTTCTTCTGGAAAATAAAATCTTCGATTCATTTGTATCTCGTGTTGTTTTCATTTCGCTACCTCAAGGGAGCTCGCGTGTGCCCTCCAACACGGATTTGCAGCATAGTTTGCCGTTTATCTTTATATATTTTGGATTATATCGAGAGGTTAGCGTTTCTGCTACATAGTGTTTGGTTTTCGGATAGCTGAGACTAGAACTTGAAGGAACAGTGAGCGATTTATTTTGCATATTTTGTGGCGATCGATGTAAATATGAGAAGCTTTGATTTGCGCTGGCTGAGCGTGGCTTTTCCAGGGTTAAACTGTTCAGAATTTATTGTGTTGACTAAACGAACAGACAAAAAAACTAGATGAACATACTGATGAATTCATACTGAACAATTTCAGCGTGAATATGCAACGCGAAATCTTCACCATGATATTTCAAACTCGAATCGTCAGAAAGCGGTTTTTATAGAGGGGGTTTTTATGAGAAGAGATCCGCGGGAGATTAGAAGCTAACCATGCCATGACACTTTTCACGGCAATCGGCACATTTTTCCACTTTAATAAGCAACAGATACACACGCGTTCTTGATCCAAAAAGTCAACGCGAAAATATCGCTCTCAATAGAGGGCTTTCCCGAACCGTAAAGGAGTTCAGGGGCAACATTTCCCTGACATGAATCGGTTTTGGCCACCCGGTTCACTCCTTTGTCGTTTGCGTTGGCTTTCTGATGGTAAATCAACTGGAATCCTCAGGTACATGTGATCTACAATGATATCGAATAAATTTGTGAAAACAGGTATATGCTACCCACACAAAGGCACATTACAGGCTAATGACAGCAAAGTTAAATGTTACACTCAGGTATATGCTACCCACAAAGGCACATTGTAAGTTAAAATAATGGCAGCAAATTAAATGTTACCCCCAGGTTAATGCTACCCACAAAGGCACATTGAAGGTTAATAATGGCAGCAAATTAAATGTTACCCTCAGGTATATGCTACCCACAAAGGCACATTGCAGGTTAATAATGACAGCAAATTAATTGTTACCCCAGGTATATGCTACCCACAAAGGCACATTGCAGGTTAATAATGACAGCAAATTAAATGTTACCCCCAGGTATATGCTACCCACAAAGGCACATTGCAGGTTAATAATGGCAGCAAATGAAATGTTACCGTCAAGTATATGCTACCTACAAAGACACATTGCAGGTTAATGACAACAAATTAAATGTTAGCCTCAGGTATATGCTACCCACAAAGGCACATTGCAGGTTAATAATGACAGCAAATAAAATGTTACTATCAGGTATATGCTACCCACAAAGGCATATTATACACTTAATGTATGGTCCCGAGGGAAACAGTTAGTTTTGTTTTCCCGAGAGTCCTGATGTTTCCCGAGACGAAGTCGAGGGAAACATCAGGACTCGAGGGAAAACAAAACTAACTAGTTTCCCGAGGGATCATACATTAAGTGCTTTGTTATATACCTACACTTTCCCTTCAACAATCACAGCAAAATAAACTGACAAACAAACAAAGACTGCATTACAAAAACACGTCTTTATTCACAAGCCTGCCGAATGAATAATTTACAAACGTTTAAAAGTACCTGAAAAAGTAGAACATGCCTTTCTTGTATTTTCCGAATCTTTTCCTCCTATTAGATGCTGAATTTCTTCCGCTGATACTTGAGAAAAACGTTTTCTTTTAGTCTCGGGTTCCATAACATTTGTCTTATCGTTGGTTTATAAAACTGAAAACTGGCAGTGTTCTCAGGTCCGCCTCGTCAATCAAGCTGACGTGAGCACGGCTGAAGATCATGCCACTTTTTAGTCATGCACTAATCACGTGCTGCTGTATCCGGGCGCGCGGGCAACAATTGCGGAATTGTATCCCGGTCGGGATACATTTGAATTTGGTCAGGGGCACGTGACCAAGAATCAACCAATCGCAGTACTCCTTTTGTTGAGTGAAAGTGTAGGTATATAACAATGCAGGTTAATGAGAGCATATTAAGCTAGAACATTGGCACATAATTTGCAGGTTAATAATGACAGCAAATTAAATGTTACCCCCAGGTATATGCTACCCACAAAGGCACATTGTAGGTTAATGGCAGGAAATTAAATGTTACCCTCAGATATATGCTACCCACAAAGGCACATTGTAGGTTAATAATGACAGCAAATTAAATGTTACCCCAGGTATATGCTACCCACAAAGGCAAATTGCAGGTTAATAATGGCAGCAAATTAAATGTTACCCTCAGGTATATGCTACCCACAAAGGCACATTGCAGGTTAATAATGGCAGCAAATTAAATATTACCCCCAGGTATATGCTACCCACAAAGGCACATTGCAGGTTAATAATGACAGCAAATTAAATGTTACCCCCAGGTATATGCTACCCACAAAGGCACATTGTAGGTTAATAATGACAGCAAATTAAATGTTACCCCCTGGTATATGCTACCCACAAAGGCACATTGCAGGTTAATAATGGCAGCAAATTAAATGTTATCCCCAGGTATATGTTACCCACAAAGGCACATTGCAGGTTAATAATGACAGCAAATTAAATGTTACCCCCAGGTATATGCTACCCACAAAGGCACATTTTAGGTTAATGGCAGGAAATTAAATGTTACCCTCAGGTATATGCTACCCACAAAGGCACATTGTAGGTTAACGGCAGCAAATGAAATGTTACCGTCAAGTATATACTACCTACAAAGACACATTGCCGGTTAATGAGAACAAAATTAAATGTTAGCCTCAGGTATATGCTTACCCACAAAGGCACATTGCAAGTTAATAATGACAGCAAATTAAATATTACTACCAGGTATATGCTACCCACAAAGCTAGAACATTGGCTATCCTAGACCATGTACATGTTGTTGATTTCGATGTAATTATTTTGACAAAAATAAGTTAAGATACCAATTTATAAATTTGGTTAATGCAGATGCAAACCACCCATAAACAAACTAAAAAAAATATACAATTTATCAGGATGGTCAAGATAATCTTACTCTAATGGCATCAAAATATTCATAGAATTCTGAGCAAAAAACCTCTCCCTCCAAGAACAAACAAAGTCTTTGTCATGATCTCTTTATGAAGTAGCAGTAGGAGAGCTTTTTACTGTCCAGGGTAACTATAGGGGAAAAACTAGGTCAGTTGACATAGCACTAGGTCAGACATAAATCAACTTTAATTGTGATTAATAAATTTACTGGCAGAGATGAGGAAGCATTATTACGCATGGCGGGTAGAAATTGCCATTCCCTTCCTTTGGCTGTCGTTGCAAAGAACATATGCAATATGGTTTTGCGAAATCCCACAACCAATGCCATGACAGGATGAGACAATACTTGCCCTCCAACCCCCTTTTGGAGACACACACTTACAAGAAAAAACATTGTTTTTTTTTTCCAGCACGTCAGGAAATGCCTCTGAGGGTGTACATCTAAATTAATATTACTACACAAAAATCATAATTACCCCACTTTGTCCAAGCTGTGTAAGATTAAGCAAAGTCTGCCAAACAGCATCTGGGAGTTTCCATCCGCGATCTCAAAAATCCAAAAGAACCCAGTGTGACACTCTCATACTTTGCAAATTTCCGCCTCAGTGGAGAAGACCTTTCATGACAAGGTTCAAAATCTCGGACACAGTTTCGGACACGTCTTTCTTCTCCTCTTCATTCTCATACAGGAAACTGTTCCCCAGAATGCAAGCTAACGATGCGTGGTATTTATCACATAAATCGTTTAGATCCGTCCTAATCGTTCGGCACACTGTGCATCCCACAGCCTGTAATGAAATATCCACTTTACCGCCAAACTTGGAAATTTTGCCGCCTTGTGTCTGAGTAGGCTACACGCACGCAGTCAAGAATGATACAGTTCATGGCATTTTGGACAGCATTAAATGCTGAAGATCCAATAAATCCGTTTGGGGGAAAGTCTTGTTGTTTCAATAAGGCGGCGCAAAGACCAAACGAGCTACTGGAGCTGGCGCAGCGACATAAAGGTTTCGAGTATTCTTGCAGTTCTTGAAGGCGAGCTTCCGTTCTCGGGTTTCCACAGGTCGAATATGGCTTGGAAAAACGACGGAAAAATTTCGTTCTTGGCGAAATGTTTTGGTCTGCTACAACATTTGTCAAGACGTACTAATGTTTTTGCCTCCAGTGCTGGGCTAGTAACTCTGCAGAGTTCCCACGTCTTCGGTGGCATTGACGAACATCTGTCTCCACTGCGAACCAACGTCGTTTGACGAAACGCACCGTATTTTCTCTCCAGTAAAACATGAAAAGCTCAGTAAATATTAAACCTTTTCAGGATAATTATTTTCTAGCATGTTCCTTGTACAACACCAATCGAAAGTACATACAGAGCAACAAAAGAGGACGCTATATACCGGCTGTCTCGTCTGAGCGCAAGTAAACATGTACGTGACTTGCGTGACTTCACAAACGCGACAAACAGTTCTTCGCGCGCGCGGCATTTTTGAAATCTCGTAGTCGCTTGCGCGGTCGGCAACTAAGACCGGCTAAGATAAATCTACTCTCACGATCGCTAGATAGCTATGCAGTTGTCCTTTTTTTCCTTTAAACTACAGCCGATAGCCAAACAAGAAAGCTTTCCTAAAATCGGCCAAAAGCACTAACTAAAACTGACTATTCAATATTGCAATAAAAAGCCGCGAAGAAACACGTAAGCAAAAAACTAAGCTGAATTAAGGTCTCTTTGTCTAGCTTTGAAATTTTCTTTTGATTCCAAACCCATCTGATCGGTTCGCCTTCAGAGAGATTTGAGCATTTATTTAGCTCAGTAAAATTAAATAGTGACGATTGATGTGGACCGCAAATGTCATTCAATTCTGCAAGTTAAAGAAAATGATAGACGGATTTTAGCGCCTCGAAAAGGTCTCCTGGGGAGAATTTTTTTACGGGCCAAAGCTCCTCATCCTTTAAATATGTTGAGACTTCATGACCACGAAAGGTTCTATATATGTGCGAATTTTGAATATAGCTTATTTTGTACCTTTGATTTATTTAAGGAATTGAAATGAAAATTGTGGTGATCTCTGAAATATAGGACTTAAACTTCTGTTACCAAATTACATGCACCTGGAATTAATGAGGTTTCCTACTTTCCGTTTGTTGGCAACAAAATAATCATGTTTTCATCGATACTACACTGATAGATAACTTTTGACGATATTGTTTCTCATACTAGGTTGTGATCCCAGTTACAAAGGATTAAACGTTGTTTTCTCCATAAACTCGGTTTTGTTTTGATGCATAACTCTGGAAACGTAACCTTTGATTAAGATAGGACTAATTGTTTTTCCTTAGTAACAAGATGTAAATTGTTTACATGGAGTCAGTTCTAAAATGTTTTTGTTGGTTTCGACCTTTGCTTCAAGTTCTTACCGTGTTTCGTCGATTAAGCTGCCGGGCGCTGATTTAAAATTTCGGTCAAAAGAGGGGGCGCTTATTCGCAGGAGGGACTCTTTGTGTGAACTGTGCAAAATTTTCCGTGAAAATGACTTGGAAAGATAACGTAGAAGCAAACAAAACCATTGTCAATTTCCTAGACGTCACGCTTGACCTGCAAAGTGGCAAACACTATCCATTTACAAAGGAAGGTAACGTCCCATTGTACGTACATAAGAAATCCAATCATCCACCCTCCATCCTAAAAAAACATCCCGGATTCCATCAACAAGCGGCTTTCAGAAATATCTTCAGACCGAGAATGCTTCGACAACGCCAAAACCGTGTATCAAGAAGCTCTCAATAAAAGCGGCTACAATTACAACCTGTCTTACAAAGAGTCGCACAAAGAGTCACAGGGAACCCAGAGAATCTGTTTGTGTGACCCTTTGTTATTTTATAGTAAATGTATGGGATTTACCGTATGTTTCATGCTCTAGCGACGAATCGCTAAATATAGGTATTGAACAACGTTAAATAAAAGTGAAATTGTCTTACCTGTGCTGTACTGTCGTCCTTTTGCCTCAATACTGATATTTTAAGCGATTTTTGTCGGGTTTTGTCTTCGCCGCCGACTGTGCCTCATAAGAAATGAAAAGGGTGGATAGACCTTTGAACGGCTCCAGCACGGAGCCCGCGCCGAGGCGATTTTTCCCCTGAAAATCGCATCGCTCAGCTTCCAAACGGCACGCAACATAAAGGCCGAAACATTCACGCTCCTTCTCGTGCCTCTCGATCGAAAATCCGCCCAAGCGGTCCCGAACTAGCCCTCGAATAAATTCAAAATCAAGCGATCGAAATGCGTAGCAAGATCTTCATGTGCCAGCTAGAAACCATCGTGCTGATTGCCTGTTTCTGATTGGACACCGTTTAACAACAACCGATTCAAAATACGTACGGTTGTGGGAAAGTCAAATAAGTTATTATTTAACGGCGTCCAATCAGAAAAGAGGCAATCAGCACGACGGTTTCTAGCTGGCACATGAAGATCTTGCTACGCATTTCGATCGCTTGATTTTGAATTTATTCGAGGGCTAGTTCGGGACCGCTTGGGCGGATTTTCGATCGAGAGGCACGAGAAGAAGCGTGAATGTTTCGGCCTTTATGTTGCGTGGTTTGGAAGCTGAGCGATGCGATTTTCAGGGGAAAAATCGCCTCGGCGCGGGCTCCGTGCTGGAGCCGTTCAAAGGTCTATCCACCCTTTTCATTTCTTATGAGGCACAGTCGGCGGCGAAGACAAAACCCGACAAAATCGCTTAAAATATCAGTATTGAGGCAAAAGGACGACAGTACAGCACAGGTAAGACAATTTCACTTTTATTTAGCGTTGTTCAATACCTATATTTAGCGATTCGTCGCTAGAGCATGAAACATACGGTAAATCCCATACATTTACTATAAAATAACAAAGGGTCACACAAACAGATTGTCTGGGTTCCCTGTGAAAGAGTCGCACAACGAGACGCAGCGATCACGGAGGAACCGTCCAAGAAACATTCTTTGGTACAACCCGCCTTACAGCAAGAATGTCAAAACGAACGTGGGAAAGTGCTTCCTTTGTCTCATTGATCAGCACTTTCCTAAATCAAATCCACTTCATCAAATTTTCAACTAGCCTTCGTGACCAGACGCCTTTTTCGGCTCTTGTTTCACACGCCGAGAAAAGAGCGTCGCAGACGCTCTTTTCTCGGCGTGTGAAACAAAAGCCGAAAAAGGCGTCTGGCCACGCAGGCTAATTTTCAACCGGAACACACTTAAATTAAGCTATAGCTGCATGAGTAACATCAAAACCTAGGTCAAAACCATTATTTCTAACCACAACAAAGCTCAAATTAATAAATCTGATCCAACCAATGACAGTAATTGTACTGAACTGCCGGAATTCAAGCACGAGCCCCATGGAAGGAAAATGCAACGACCAAAACACCATTTACCAAGCTGAGGTCACGACATCAACCTCAAGACAGACATACATTGGACTTTGTGACACAACTTTCAAGTTAAGATACAGAAACCATGTATGCTCATTTAGGAACGAGTGGTATAAACACGCAACCGAGAACTGGTATCTACGTGTAGACATTCCAAGAAATTGCTGTTAAAGACAGTGCTCGCTCAGATTAACCAATCATATCCCTGTACGTGTCACGCCGCTAGGCATTGTTCTGTATTTTCAAATTTTGTGTATATTCTTATGTATCCGTTATTTTTGGCAGTTGCCTGATGATTGCTTCGTGAGAAGCATGAAACTCGGAGTAGCAAATAAATGTGTTTGAACTAGTCCGACTCCACAATTTATATATATATATATATATATATATATATATATATATATATATATACACTTATATAAGAAGGAAAGTGTTACTAGTTACTCGAGTTTCACGCGACTGATGATCACCTTGAGCTGATGATCACCTTGAGCATGAAACTCGAGTAACTAGTAACACTTTCCGTCTTAGTGAAGCAATTCTACTTTTGTTTATTCGTTTATATATATATATATATATAAACGAATATATATATATATATATATATATATATATTATATATATAAATATAGATATAAACGAATGCAGGGAATTTGTTACGTTGGATCGATTACATAACTTCTGTCACTCACCTTTTTTGTATTTGTTAATTACCTGTCTTATATAAGTTAGGACCTCAGACCAGCACAACCATTGTAAATAGTTTTTAGTTCTTAGTTTTTAAACCTTTTAATCTGAAGAAGGCTGAACAGCCGAAACGTAATTACATCCGTCAGATCAGCTAGAAGTTCGCCAATGGACAATACAATGGAGGGGGGAGCTTATTACCTTTTTCTTTAAAACGAACTCAAACTCTATTGTGGCTAATGGTCTTAACACACAAGTAAGCACAAAGATGTAGAAATAACTGGAAGGGAGTTACGAAAAATAGACTGTTCTCCTACATGCACCGATGCCGGTGTAGTTGAAGCTCAAAAGATTGCAAATGTTGTAAACGGGAAGGGTATCGTGGCCAACAGATAAGCGTCGAGTCTCCCTGACTCCCTTCGAGTGCTGCTAACCCGAAACACCGACCAAGTCTAACCTTACCAAGCAGTCGACGCTTATCTGTTGGCCACGATACCCTTCCCGTTTACAACACTGGTGGCAGCGGTGGGATTTATCCAAGTCTTCGTGGACCAGTCACTCAAGGATTTAGCAGTTTGGCAATCCTTGGAGATAAGTAGTGTTTTTGGTTGATAAGTTGTTGTGAAGCTGTTGGTCGCAATTGGTTTTGCGGGACTAGTTTGGTTGTGTGCGTGTTAGGGTTATCGCTTGTAGCACTCAATTGTTGTGTAGTTTGTGAAAAAAAAAATATGGTTACCGAGGGAGATAATGCTGCCACTAGTTCACGCGCTACTGCTTCGTCACAAGCGGCTAGCAATAGTAATAGGCCTGTAGTTATGCCGGAGGCATTCTCGGCGGGCGGGAACGAAGAATGGGACTCGTGGTTATCCCATTTCGAAGATTGTGCTGTCATAAACGAGTGGAACGACGCGCGGAAAGCACAGTTTCTCGCTGTCCGTATGCGTGGAGCTGCATTGCTCCAACTACAGAGTTTATCGCCGGACGTACGGGGAGATTATACTGTGCTGAAAACAGCACTACGCGAAAAGTTCGTTCCGAAGGAGCGGATCGAACAGGGGCACCCAACGAGCCAAATCAACCAAAAGCTGTAGAAAGGCATTTTTAGCTACCTTGTGGCGTTTGAATTCTGTTTAAAGTGATGTTTTCATAAGCTAGAAGAAGTTCATCTGTTCGGATTTCCTAGCTGAAATTTTAATTGCCTGAAAATTTTAGGGAACAAAATCTTTCTTTGAGAAAATGCAAGCTGAAATGAACTTTCCACGAACTTTCTGGGGAACTATTTTCTTTTCGAAAATGCTAGCTGACGTTTTTGACCGCCAAAAACAGCAGTTACGACCTTTCCGAAAACCTCAGGGGCTATGATTTTCCAATTTCGAATCTTTTAGGCCACGTTTTAGTTACGAAAATTCGAGTGCACTCTTTAATTGACGCCGAAAACGCAAGGTGAATTACCCTCCACCGAACAGATATCTACCGAAACTTGTCGTTGCATGGGTGCCCCTGATCGAACTACACAAGGCCGAATTTCGAGCGAGGCGTCGGGAACTCGTGACGAGAAGCTGCCAGATCTCGCGAGTTCGTTGCGGAAGCTCGTCGGGAAAGCATACCCCGAAGCGGTGGCCGATTTGCAAGACAGTCTTGCGAAGGATCAGTTCATCGATGCGTTGGAGGACCGGGAGATACGGATGAAAATCCGAGAATCCGGCCCAAAAACGCTCGATGAGGCGGTCAGTCGCGCCTTGCAAATCGAAGCCATGTACGAGGCCGAGTCTCGTCGTAGTGGAGGTCGTTCGGTCCGCCTCGTACAGGAGCCACCGTCCGAACAGAAGAGCGAACTCGTAGAGCTAATCAAGAAAAACACGGCCGCCGTAAATCAAATGGTCCAGTTCGTGCAAAAGCAACAGACGGAAACTTCGAACGAGCGAAAACAACACGGTCGGAGACTGGGGCCGACAACAAAGGATCGGAGAGAACGGCGTTGTTTTAGGTGTCACAAGAAGGGTCATTTTATCGCCGAATGTACCCAATCAGCTAGGGATCAGCCGGGAAACTCCAAGTGATCGGCGCCGCGGGTCAAGCGTCGGTCGGAAAAGTCGGGAAGACCCAAGAAATTAATAAAGCGAAGTGTCACGCTTTCTTTAACTTTACTACACAAATAAAGTGTCAATGCAAACAGGTTTTCCTTGTATCACTGCTTTTTAAGAAAGTGAGGGGGGAGGGGAGGGGAGCGCATATTCGAGGGGGGCGCTTATTTTGGCCGAGACTGTATAGGCGCATATTTGGGTGAGGGCGCTTATTTCAGTGTGGGCGCTTATTCGAGGACTGATACGGTATTCGCGATAACCTGGACATGACTTGTGTTTCCGTTTTTTATCATTTTTGGCGTATTCCGCCGAGATTATCGACAAAATTGCACTTGTTGACGTTTTGATCGTTAATTGATTTTTACCTTTTGTACATAAAGAAGAAACTTGTAAACACGTACTGCTATAATTTATGGAACTGGACGTACAGCCCTAGTTTTGCAATAGTTGCCTAACAACATGTAAGTTAGATTTTTATTTGTTGTTATTTTGTTAATGATCAGTTTTTATCAAAAGAAAAGTACGTTGTGATTTTTATATTCGGTTTACGTTGTATTATTTTGGCCGGGCACTTTGTGAAGTGAGTGAAATGTTATGAAAAAGAAAGTTTGGAAAACATTTACAAATGATGCCAAAATCCTGCGTGGCACTAACTGCGTAACCATTACGTTAGATTACATTTGTATTTTAAGAGCCAGTTTGACATTGACGAGCTGTCAATCTCTAGCCAACATAAATACAACGTGTTCGGAGTTTTGAGCAGAACGGCTAATTTAGTAATGAAAAGTAATTGATGAACAACTTGCTTCATCGTTTGCCTAGCCTAATAAAGAAAGTTGTGTGAAGGCACAAACTTGTTGTCTTTGTACAACATATTTGAGATCCTCAGACTTGGCCAGTTGACCAGTTTTAAGGTACTCTTTTAAGAAAAGTCAATACGTTTATTGTTTTTCCTGATACATCTGTAGATGTAAAATTACCATAATAAAGTTCTATGCTTGCTGTGACTAAAACAATAGGGAGATTTAACAACGAGGACGGCAACAGCGACGAGAACGCCAGAAAACAGTCAGTTTTAATGAGCAGAAACAATCGCTCTGCACGTGCGTTTCAGTTATCTGAGTGCATTTCTTTGCCATCCTCTGCAAAACAACGACGTGAGATGACCAAAATTTAGGTTTACTTGAAACGGGAGCATTTGACGGTAAATTTCTCTTTCTTTTTCCTTCCTTTGACGCCGTTAATGGTAATTTAGTCCCTGGACTGTTCGCCAGTATTTTCCAAGTAAAACAAATCGGAATAATCGTGAAAAAGTTACAAAAACGAGAAGTTATATTTTAAAATGACGTTTTCGCTTCCGTCGCCATCGTCGTTGCAAAGCTCCCCAATTTCTTTTAGGTTTCAAGTACGTGTCTCTTTTCTTTTGAATGGTTAGTAGCCGTCGAGTAACAGGGTCCCGATCTAATGAAGTATTCTTATAGTAACAATATTATAAGAATGAAAACCGTTTAACACTGATAGCTCCTCAATTAACTGTAAGTACACACAAACGGACATTTTTAAGGGGGAGAGGCTGTAATCTTCAGGGTGGGGGCGTGTTTTGTCCATAGCGCAGAAAGCTTGTCCTATGTTTTAGTTATGAATAAAGGTGGCTCCTACCAGTTTCCAGCATTTTCAAGCACTGCTATTTTGATGGATCATTACTACCAATCTTTATAAGTTAATACCGTTAAAAGTGGTATCAAAGAAATGCCCAATCATTGGGAAACAAGTTACAAAACTCTTTCTGACATAATGGTTACCATAGCAACACTATAGCCTGTTAAAAACACCCCTTATTTTAGCTTTAAGCAAAAATAATTAAAAAACCAGCTTTGGTGACCCCCATTTCTTTTATTGTTGAAAAGTTATAAACTTATCGAGAGCCAACTTTTTGCAAAGTTTAAAAAAAATTGTAGGAGTGGATTCAGAGCCACCTTAAATTTTCGCAAAATGTTTGATTTTATTATGCTAATTATTTCCCGAAAATAAAAAAAATATGGATCACCGAGCTCGTTTTTGAGTTATTGTCGCTTAAAGCTAAAATTAGGGGTGTTTTTAACAGGTTAAGGCATTGCTATGGTAACCTGCTATGTCAAAAACAGTTTTATAACTTGTTTACCAATGATTGGACATTTCTTTGATACCAATTTAAAGGTAATAACGTATAAAGATACTTCACAAATTAATGTGATCAAGTAAGCTGAAGCCGCTCTAAAGGGCACTAAGGCCACAAGGTAGCGGGCATTACCCCTTAAGGGGGTCTTCCACTCAAGACCACCTTTTTCTCCAAAATCAAACTAACTAAGTAGAAATTACCATCACGCAACTTGTTGCCATAAATGATGACAAACACAACGATGAATGAGTCTCTTGTTGCCATAGCAACAGAACAAGCTTTTGTCAAATATCTTTAATAGTGCTTCCTCGGTAAAAATAATTGAGCAGAAACACTTAGTGAGGCAAGAAACAATTTTTTTACAAATTATGTATGTATTGATCTATGCTGTGAACCTGCACTTGTGGACTGACTCTGGTTATTTGCAGAGAGAAAAATCTTCAAAGTTTCACTTTGCCAGAAATGGGTATTTTCTGCCCATACCTACCATCAGTCTTTCAAATGTTATGAAAGAACAATTCAACAGATTGGCTTTATTTTGGTTCACTGCATAGAAGGTTTGTGTACCTCTAATTTGATCCCTAAAAAGCTGGTAAAAGTAAAATCATGAAAAGCAAATAATTGTTGCCATCTACAAATTCCATGCCAGTTTCAAATTTCAAACCTGCATAGGGTCACAAAAAAAATTGCTGTGGTCAGGTTTTGCCATCTTTTCCAGCAATATCACAGCAAAAGTGTTTGTTACACATGGGGATAAGGGTAAAAAATCAAACAGGCATGACAGTGCACTTCTCCAGCAAAGTAATAGCATACAGATGGGATGTAAACAACATATCAGCTCAAAACTAGTGCAAGAATTAAATTAAAATCTTACCTCGCAAACGAGCAGTCTGAACAAATCTTTTTACGACTCAATCCTTTATTCAGAGAGTAAACATTACAAAACAGCTCTTCTGCTTTCAAATTAAAGAGGAAGTTTGAGGAAAAAAGGCAAACAATAGCTGCTATCCCAGCTCCCTTTTTATCAGCAACCTCAACCAAGCAGCCAAACAGCAAGAATCTGCCCCCGTTGCATCCTGGGAGGTTCCACATATCTTTGAGCGGGAAAGGCTCTTCCAAAACAATTTACCATTTTCTTTTAAGTCTCAGACCAGGCTTCAATCCTGCACCAAAAGTTGTTCGGGCACCTTCAGCATTCAATGAAACTTCTGCCAGTGAAGATTGGAGCCCGGTGAGACAAGGCACATCTGCTTTTAGGCCCCCTGTCCACGAATAACAAACTGTCGGCAGATTCAAGCGAGCGTTCGAACAAAGTTTGTTGTATTCACAGTGCCAATAAGTGGTTCTTTGGAATTGGCAAGGTTTAAGCCTTCTCAGCCCTTGATGATGAGCTCCAGCACCAGCAAATGACCCAAAACACAATAATTTAGGGTAATTTTGACCATTCCAAGGTAAATTCTGCAAATGATTCAGCCGACCAGAGAGTGAGTTCAAATGAGCCGAGTATGGCCACGTGACCAGCAGTCATGTGACAAGATACATGGATAATGATACCCAGTCCTCCATCAAATCTTTGGAGAAATAAGAGTTTTAATTTCCCCCCCCCCTCCCCCAACTCACTTTTAGCGAAATACTCATGGTTTCTTCATATGCTCTTCAGTGGAAGACCACCTTAAATCTACCAAAGCAAAGATTGCGCCCAAGCATTAGCAGCCATGGACAGCTGTTTCGGCTTTGTTAGGCCTCATCAGCATGGCATAGCTAATGCTCAGGCTCAAGTACCCACATATCAATAAAACAGTCTTTGCTTTGGTAGACTTAAGGGGTAATGCCCGCTACCTTGTGGCCTTAGTGCCCTTTAGAGTGGCTTCAGCTTACTTGATCACATTAATTT
>JAEMWC010000032.1:355000-377500 GCA_016490735.1 Pachyseris speciosa | reverse complement strand
TTCATTTGGGTTCGATGGCGTGACACCGCAGTTAGCCGTGCATCTGTACTCTTATAAAGCGTGATGTTTCAACCAATCAAAGCGCGCGTTATATCGAAACTTTATTATAAACATGCATATGTACAATTATGGACACAAAAATTTACAATAAATTAACAAGTAAAAGCATAGAGATTTGGATTTTGAAGTTTCCGCAGCCTTTTACGGAAACGTACACAGTCGAACGGTGGCAAGTCATTGAGCATCCTGAACCAATCCAGTGCCGGAGCGGTATTTACCTATATTTGTAATGTTCGTTAACCACCACAAAGACTTTGGCTAACTTCGATGTCCCTAGGCTGCAGTGTACGCGTTTATATTCTAAAAGCATAGAAGGTGCATTCTCAGTGCACCATGTACGAGATATCTATATCCTACAAAGCGGGGTGATGGAGGGCTGAGTGTTTTGGTGAAAAAGATCTTGGTCTATGAACAAGGATAAAACAAGTGTGACTGAGGGGTTGGGCGTCAGGCAAAATTTAGCAAAGTGGACTGTTTTATCATAACGTTGTCTTCCTGCAACAACAACTACAACAACAACACGCTTTATATTCCCCATTTAGTTACATTACAGACATTTATTAATAATTAATTTAATTATAAAAAAGAGAGGGGACTGGTCATCAAGTTAAAGTGCCCATAATGTCAAAAAACGTTTTTCGCTCATCCAATTCTACATTTCACCAAATGAACTTCTGCGAAAAAATTTTTCGATTTGGATAAAACGCATTTTTTTAAATAATTTTTTAAAGACATTCAAATTTACCGCCATTTTGGTCCACCATTCGCACCAGTCTTCCTCGGTTTAAGGTGAGTCGTGACGTAGGTTCAGGAACACGTGATTTTGGGTCGTGACTTATCTGACTTGAAAACAAGTGGGAATTTTGCTTCAGAAGGATTAAAGCGTGGAGTTCACTAAGGACACCTAATAAAGCTCACAATATCGTAAAAGACCCGCACTCGACCTGTGTGTTTATATGCACTCAACCTGAACCTACGTCACAGACATCAATCACGTGGTCATTTTGAGCACGTTACTCTTGTGATCAGCGGCAGGGGTCGACCGCAAGAAAATAGAATTTTGAACTCTGTAAAAATTCGTCAAAAAATCGCGTTTTATCCAAATCGAAAAATTTTTTTACCGAAGTTCATTTGATGAGATGTAGAAATAGATGAGCGAAAAACATTTTTTGACATTATGGGCACTTTAAAGAGGGCAGGCAGCCAGTTTAACAAAAGTGATAATACTAGTTTAGGTCGGTACACAGACACACATGTATACTGACATGACACACAGTGAGCAAAAATAAAATTTTGGAAAGGCGAAATACTACATAATAAATAGGAGGAAACTAGAGTTTAATGAGGATAGAAAGACGTTCATGAGAATAGACCATATTCGTATCTTCGGTATTAAACTGGATCTAGCATAAAGTGGAGGCTCTTGCGGGGGAATACATCAGTACATGTGGAAAGATTCCCCCGTTTAAGCCTCGTCGTGTGAACGCTAGTTCTAGCTCATTACGGAGAACACGAATAAGGTCTATTTGTCATGATAACGCAAACAAACATATTACTGACAAACGCGACTTGAAATTATACAGAAGAATGATATGATAAACATACTCCTTCGTAACGCTCTCTTGCAAGACGTAACGTTGATCGGCTTGTTCTTTTATCCATCTGTGCTATTGAGCAGTGTTTTTCCATTGTTGTTGAGGGGTGTACGTCAGTGTTAACCTAATAATTGGGACGTGCATTTTAAGATAATGATGGGGAAAGCTCGTAATAGCAGAACTGTACATCCTAAGGGTGTGTACTTATCTTGTGTGGCATACAGGTGTGGGGTGTTGCCAGTTGTAAAAGATATCTCAACCATATTGATAGGCTACAATCGAGAGCCTTGCGATATGGCTACCTTAATCTTCTAGTACAATTTTTGTTCTTGATCTGCAGGACAGGGTTGATAGTAGCTCTAATTGACAGACAATTGCGACCGCCTGGCTAAAAGAATAGTTTGCCATGAGTAAACACTGAGAGAATCAGACGACACTTTTTAAATAGACGCTCTTAGGCCCCGTTTATATGGAGAAAAGTTGTCCCGGGTAAGAGGGTCACCCTCCCAGCCGAGTCAACTTTAGCGAGCGTTTATATGAGAAAAAATTGACCCTTTTGCCCGAGCCAGCAGCACTCGCATGCTGATTGTCTCACCTTGACCCGAGTTGACCCGGCTAGGCGAGCCAAAGTGTTTATATGGAGAAAAGTTGGCCCGGCTAGGAGGGTGACCCTACGAAAGGAAATGTAGGAAAAGTTGGCTCGCCCAGGGTAGCTCGGGCGGGAGCTCGGGTAGGCGGGTAACCCTTCTACCCGGGACAACTTTTCTCCATATAAACGGGGCCTTAGATAGTTTTTATCTTATTCAATATTTTTTTTAAGTCTTGATCAAAAACGATTTCTTGAAACAGAAGCAAGCGAATATTAACGTTAAAAGCCGACGTTTCGGCGTCATCATGACACCATTCTCAAGGCAAAATGAATAAGTAATGCGAAGATTTGATTTCTATAGTCTCTACAAATTAACGTAATAACAAAGGGTCACAAGTTCTTCAAGTGAATACCTCTGCGCGAATCGAGTCCGTTTGCACGTTTAGGGATGGTTTGAGTTTTCTTATAAAAAGCATCTCCTTAATTAGGCAATCAAATCTGTTAGAACCTCTAGTGAACAAGTGAAATTGTTCTGAAAGAAAAGATGGTACATCCCTAAACGTGCAAACGGACTCGATTCGCGCAGAGGTATTCACTTGAAGAACCTGTGACCCTTTGTTATTACGTTAATTTGTAGAGACTATAGAAATCAAATCTTCGCATTACTTATTCATTTTGCCTTGAGAATGGTGTCATGATGACGCCGAAACGTCGGCTTTTAACATTAATATTCGCTTGCTTCTGTCAATATTTTTTATTAATAGAATTAGTTAGATTTAGCTAGCTTATTTGTTCTTAGTTTTGTGATTGTAAATGTGAACGTTTGTTTCAAATATCTTGCTAATATTACAGATCGATCTTTATATTTTTGTTCACAGACCGGGACATCTATCTTCAGAAGCGCCAGCAGCAACTTCAACATATTTAGCACTGCAGCAGCGCCATGAACAGCAGTAGCAGCAGCAGTGCCACTGGCCGGTGTAATTAAGGAACTGTGTTTGATGAACTGTTCTACACCAAGATGTCGAACGACACTGATTTCAAAAGTGTCGTCTCCAACTTTTCAAATACAACGACCAGAGCGGAGAACACAGGATCCTCATACCACGAGGAACCAGATTACAGTGTCCTCCGCGAGGTCCTTCCCATCGCGGTCGTTATTGTGTTGGTTAACAGCCTTGTGTTCTACCTTTTTATCAAACAGAAAAAGCTTCGTACCCCGACCAACTGCCTCCTTCTGAGCTTGGCCGTGTGCGACTTTATGACTGGATTTATTGGTATCCCTTTATTTATAACTGCTGTAGTGCGGGCGGTGAAACCACCAGCGGCTGCCCATTTTGGAACCTTTATCGTTATCTTCAACAATGCGATGGCCATAACTGCTGCATATCATATTCTAACTATCACGCTGGAGCGGTATTTCTCTATCTTAAAACCCTTTGTCCATCGCCAGGTGACCAAGAAATCTATGCTCAAAGTTGCGCTGTTAATTTGGTTTGTTTCTACTGCTATTGCTGTTGTACCGTACGCATGGTCTTCAAAGAAGTTTACAGATCAAGTCGGCTTCAAAAAGACCCAGTTTGGCTATGTGGTGTTTTGCCTGACGTTTGTGTTTTTAATTCCGTGTATTTTGATCGTGGTATCTCAGTTCTTAATGCTTAAAACCATCGCTAAACGTGGCATGCATAGCTTGTCTTCCAGAGCTACCTACAAGCGGAAAGCGAGAAATGACAAAAAGTGCCTCATTATTTTCGCGTTAATGGCATTCATATACTTAGCCTGCTGGCTACCGTGGTTTGTCTTGTTCCTTTACTTCTCTCTGTGGTTTCCACTTAGTATTGAAACGATGGAAGTCTTGTCTCATCTGGCGCAGGTATTCGCTATTTTTCGTTTTGTAACTTCCGCTGTCAATCCATTGTTATACACCTTTTTCAAAAGAGACTTTCTTGATGCGTTTAAAAAACTTGTCTTAAAGAAAAGAACGTCCAAACAAAGTGCTACCATGGCTTCTCAAGGGAAAACTTTGATGTCTTCGCCAATCTCCAGTGGAGGTGTAGAGAAGTTTGAATACATCACTGTCTTGTAGGAACGCCAAGTACTGTTTGCTGATCGTTTTGCTGGATACAAACAACTTCGGAAACATTTTGAATTGAAGAGATGAACATTTTCTGATTTTCTTTAATTTAACCCTTTACGTCCCACTAATGATCACATTCTAATTTCGCCTTAAGATCAATCTCATAAGTCACGAGAAAAAAAGAAAATGTTCAACAAAGCTTGATTTTGGAACAAAGTCTCTAGTCTCCCACGCTGTCGTTTTAGGGGACTCGTGCGAGCCCTAAAAACGATTGCGTTGGAGGCTACAAAGTCTCCTAATTAAAATACAGACAATGATTAGGAGAATATAAATTTTGATATTAGGGAAGGGGTTTATTTTTTGATACTATTTTTTTTATCTAGACTACGAGTACTCCCTTATTTCTCTTGAGCATAGTAAAGCGAGCAAAACAATCAAGCGCGCGCGAAAAAGCCTCCCGCATTAAAGCGTGGCGCGCCTCGCATCTCGTCACAGGAGACAGATTTTCGCGCGTGCCACCGTGCTTGTTTTACAATAAATAAGGGACTACTCTTGGCCTTTTTTTAAATTAAGCCGGCGTAAGCAATTAATAGCAGTTTCCATAGGAAAAGCAGGGTTATAGGTACTTTTGGGAACTTTTGTCAGTTTTCATCTTAACTTGTTCAAACTGACATGGTTATATTATTTCGAGCTTTTGCTTGTTTAGAAAGGAAAAGGAAAATTATACTCACCGTAAAAGCTCTATTAAACCCCCCGTCTCTATTAACATCCCCTCTCTAATACGCCCCCCGTTTGGAAGTCGGTTTTTCAAATAAGCCCCCCATCTAATAACCCCCCCCTCTCTTAGAACACGAGATTTTGTAATTAATCCCTCCTTTCCCCTCTTACGAAAATCCACTTCGTGAGGCCCAGATGGTTTGTTTTTAAACAAATATACACTCAAACGTATAATACTGTTTGCTGCTCTTTATTAAATTATAAAATTTCACTGCAGTTTTTTGAGCTTTGTACAAAAACTATTTGAAAACGAAAACGGCGTGTTTAAGATTTGAAATAAGCCCCCCCCCCCCCCTCCTCTACTAAACCCCCTCTCTAATAAGTCCCCCGCTAATGAGGCCTGAGATTAAATAAGCCCCCCGGGGGCTTAATAGAGCTTATACGGTACTTTAACGATACGTCAATGCTTGTGTTAGAATGGAACACTTAAAAAGGTCGTTGATATGTATATTGAGTGCCTTGAAACAATGCTTGGGCACGTGCACTGGTGTGTTTGTACAGCTGCTGCCTGGGGACAGGAAATTGATTGATATCAATCAAACAATAAGCAAGACATACGTGTTCTTTATTTCTATCTTACACAATCGATCACTGACAAATAATAGCGAGTGACTGATCATTCACTTCCGATCTTTCAAGATATTTCATCAGTAAATGTCACCTGGCGCACCCGGATCTTTGCAGAATGGCTCTTCACTTAAATTTGCTCAGTCAAGTATTTTAGCGTTCAGATCCAATTAGGTTTCATCGAGGGGAGCATGGAAGTTACCTTGTAATCAGGAGTTCTTTTGTTATTTGCCCCATGGCGAAAAAATATTCCTTTCTGAACACAAAATTGCGAACGTTACGTCGATAAAAAGTTTTTACTTGTTCACACTGACATGGTCATTTTAGGTGGCTCTTCTTAATCGTTTTGTGACCTGTGTGGTTTTGAGGTCGATTTGAAGCGATTCCTTGGAGTATTGGCCAACGGCTTCAACTACTATATTTAGTAGACGTCCGTGATCGGGTTGATCACAGCAGAAAGGGAGTCTGCTGGCAGGGTAAACAGTACCTCCGGGACAGTGCCCAGCTTATTTTTGTTTATATTTTGGAATGACTTTGTTGGTCGAAGTCGGCAACAATATTAACTGAATAGAACCACTTGCACTCACACATTCGATGCGGGAGTTAAATTAATCCTTCCTTATCGATGGAAAAATCTAGATTAGGGCCTGTTCGCACTACACGAAATTTTGTTTGATTTGCCAAAAAATCTGTCAACGCGAAGCGATTTCTAGTGCGAACGATTTTTTGCACCCACCAAAATTTTTGCAATCGCAACGAAACTTCAAAGATTCCGTCGACTAGCTTTGGAGGCTGTAAAAATTGGCATGTGCTAAAACCCAGACGATGGATTCTGGACGATAGACGATGGACGATGGACGATAGACGATAGACGATGGACGATGGACGATGGACGATGGACGATGGACGATGGACGATGGACGATGGACGGTGGACGATAGAGATATGTGCCACATTGGCATCTAAATTTCACGCAATAAAAAGGAAAAAAACTGTGAAATTGAATAGAATCTCTGACAGAACAAGCACAACCAGACATTTATTGAGATTCACTCATTTATTTCGTTACACTGGAAATCAAACTTATGACGCAATTCTGAGCGCCGCTACACTCTTTTTTTATTTCACAGAACCATTTTTTTATGTGGGATACTTCTGACAGGGCAGCGCGCTTGTGGAAAGGTTAGACCAAAACAGCTCAAAAACTAAGGTGTGATCGCTTGTAGCCACCTCATATGGGATAGGGTTCTACAATGGGTTCTACCGCGTCATGCATGCCTCATACCACTACGGACTGCGTGCAGTCTCTAATAACTTATGTGACATTATGTGACAACTGATAACCCTAAAGATTGTGTGACAACTGATATCCCTAAAGATCATGTGAAACTGATATCCTTAAAGATTATGTGACAAATTATGCCCTTGTCTGGCATCCATCGTCCTTCGTCTATTTATTTTGCCCGCGATTGTGTGACGAATTTGAATTTCGTGTTCATGCCTCGTTTTGCCACAAAATCGACACTGGCATATCATCCATCGTCCATCGTCCATCGTCCATCGTCCATCGTCCATCGTCCATCGTCCATCGTCTATCGTCCATCGTCTATCGTCCAGAATCCATCGTCTGGGTTAAAGCACATGCCGTAAAAATTTTGTCAGGCGAGAAAATCCTTTGTTCGTTGACATCCATCCGTCATTGGGTCATCAAATGGATGACGGACTCCTTCAGTGTGGTTTTTGCCGTTGCCTTGCATTAGAGCCATCTGTCCTTAAAAAAAATTCGCATCTTCATGTGCGAACAGGATTACGAAAACAAAAAATTGGTGATTAAAAAATTTTCATTTTTTTTGCAAACGCCAAACTCAAATTTTCGTCTTAGTGCGAACAGGGCCGTCTGTTTACCGTACACCAGGGTCGCCACAACAGGAGGTTTATGTAGCGTGACCGTCACAGACAGATTAATTTAATTTGCGTCTAAGCGGTCTAAACAACTTCAAATTATTCAAAAATTGGTGATGAAAAACGTCTTCACAAATCTAAAAGGAAACTGTTCTGGCAGATGTTTTTGGAATTAGCAGATTGCATCGTCTGGTAAGGTTAAAAAGAGGTTTCAAATATTTGATTATTATCGAATCTATGCCACGTGATTATTCCACATATCAATTCGCTGACACCTCCTGTGGTTGTTTCTTCTTTTCATGCTCTATAGCTTCATCAGTTCTGCTTAGACAAACATCTTGTTATGTGCTTGATAAGTGACTACAATACAGTAACACGGCAGAACTTGGTTCTTGTGTTACTAATCTGAAAATAATACCATACAGCCGACTATAATCAGTTCCGGTATCAGTGGACAAAGTTCTGTGGGCCTTCATGTGACTGAACTTGATTGAAATTAATATACAGTTGTTTTGTTTTCAGTGGTGAAAGTCATGCAAAGTGCAGCGTGTGCTGCTCCCGCATTGATTCTGGCCTGCATTTCTCTTATAGCGTAGAGAAAGAAGATTAAGAGTTGAGCCGGACGAAAATTATACAGCTCCGTCGTTATGCAAAATATATCGAACACTACATCAGCTTACTCGAACACGAGCAACCAAGTCATTGCTGAGTTGCTCCCAATCGCCGCCATTATTGTTCTGGTGAACAGTATCGTCTTTGTGCTGTTCGCGAAAGAGAAACGCCTCAGGAAATCGCCGACGAATTATCTGCTGTTTAGCCTGGCGATTTGTGACTTTATGACAGGAATAATCAACATTCCTCTGTCCATTATCGTCGGGACTCAAATATTTGCTCCCCCAGATGGAATTTACCTTGGATTTTTCGTCGTCATTCTCAACAACATGGTGGTGATCCTTGTTGTTTATCACATTTTCGCCATCACCGCGGAGAGATATTTATCAATCGCTCGCCCGTTTCGACATCGTCAAATGACAAAGAAATCATCCCTGAAAGTTATTCTTGTTATATGGATGGTTGCTATACTGATCGCTTTCATGCCTCTTTCGTGGTTCCGAAGATTCTTGAACTTCAAGAGAGACTCTTTTGAACTGGCGTTAAAAATTCAAGCCGGTCACATTATGTTCTGCATAGTTTTCGTGTTTCTGTTGCCCTACATTTTCATCGTTTATTGTCAACTTGTTATGTTTAGTAAAATCAGACTGGGGACATTGAATGTGTCTACGCTTGAAGGAGGCAGGAGAAACTCGATGATCCATGGGGGTGGTGTGAAAAGCGTAAAGCGATGTCTGCTCATCTTCGCACTCATGGCATTTGTAAATCTAGTATGCTGGTTTCCATGGTACGTACTGAGTATCTTCAACAATCTTTGGTTTCCCATTAGCGAAAAAGCGAACATAATTCTACTTCATTGTTCCCACGCATTTCTTATCATAAGATATCTGGCCTCTATCGCTAATCCGGTTCTTTATACGTTTTTCAAAAGAGACTTCTACGCAGCTTTTAAGACTGTAATTTTAAGGAGTAGAATCCAACCATATTACAATTCAAGCCTGCTACCGCTCACGAATCGCAATTGTAAAGTCCTTGGTGGTGCGCGTGGCTTGGTAACAAAAGAAAAGAAAGAGCTGTTGTAAGCTTACCCTGACCGGGAGACTTTTTGCTGTATCCTGGCTTGCTGTGATGCTATAATTTTACATATATCAAGAATTTAGCTTATGTATTTTTACTTTGGCTGGCTTGGAGGCACTCGATCCACTTGCTGAACTCTTAGGCCCGGTTCAAACGTCGAACTTCAGAACTTGAGTGAAAACAATAGATTTTTCTCATTTGCATTAGATTCGGTACATGTGAAGTTCGACGTTTGAACCGGGCTTTAACAGTGATTTGAGATTATCCAGCCGAGGAACGACTTTTGAATCGAAGAGGGTGTTTCTTTCCATGACCATCGAGTGTGTTGTGCAACTGAACAACTTGACTTCATGCACTGCGTCTGCCGATCAATATTCGTCTGGACACAAATAATATGGGAACAATGAATTATTCTTCTTTTGGAAATAAGTAAAATGATCTCCTTGTTGACACAAATATTCTTGTTCCTGAAATATGTTTCGGTGATGATCAAAAAGATGATGATGATTATGACTATGATAATGAACTTTATAATATTATTACCGCCGACCGGTTAGCTCAATTGGTAGAGCACCAGACTACCGTGTGGGAGGTCGGGGGTTCAAACCCCCACCGGACCAACACTCAGGGTCTTGGTAATTGAGGAGAAAGTGCTGCCTTTGTAATTACATCTGCAAACGGTTAGACTTTCTAGTCTTCTCGGATAAGGACGATAAACCGTAGGTCCCGTCTCACAACACTTGTACCTTATAATCTGTGGGACGTTAAAGAACCCCCACACACTGTTCGAAAAGAGTAGGGGACGTAGTTCCCGGTGTGGTGGTCTATCTCTATCTTTCATCTGACATTCATGTGTGGGTTGGGTGGGTGGGTGAGATCAAACATGGACTTATAGCGGCTGCCAGAGGCGCCTTTACAGGCTGACGTCTTATCTCACCCTAGAGAAGAATTGTAAACCGCCATGAAACTATGTGATATGTGCCGGGTATATAAATCCCTGATTACCATTACCAAATTCAAACCATCTTGCAATGAGAAAAGAACTTAAGTTAGACTCATAAGAACTTGTTGAAACCAGAAAAGTATATTTTTTTATTGATCAGGTGTTGATAGATTTATCTAACTAACTGCACAAATTTCCTCACAGTCATCCTCAATTCCTCAAGGGCTGACGTATTTATGAAAATAACATGTCGAGATGCCTTTCTCACTGTAACTTGTTTATTTTTATTCAACTCAATATTTTACCAGGAACATTCAATTTAGCCAGGGCTAGCCAGGGCAAGCCAGGGCAAGCCAGGGCTAGTTTAAATGGAGTTCTGAAAAAAATAATACTAATAAAAAACATACATGGAATTTACACAATGATAAATACAAAGGGTACAAATTGTAAAATAATTCTTGTACGCTTATTTAAACATTATTCAAACATTTCCTCTGAGTTGTCGCTTTATGTTAGAATTTCCTTTTCTTACTTCAGCGTAAGCTGTTCATAGTTGTTCACTCATGCCTTTCAGATATAATTTACTATGTGTGCAGCACACGATCGAGTAAATATCTAATACATACTGAATGTCCATATTTTCTCTCCATGTAGAGAAGACAAGCAGGATTGTAATTGTTTATCCGTAACTCAGTAGAATTTTCTTTCGAAAACACTGCAGATGAATTGATTTATGGACTTAATAGCAGCAAGTAGTTAACTTCTGTGATATCGCGAGAAACTGATGACGTCAGCGTCAACTTGAATCGAAAAATTTATCGAAACTTTCGATAGATATTGAAATCGCAGAGAAATCGTTGCAAGCTGTCTTTCCATTTCCAGAAAAGGACCACTATGGCGAAGACGTGCCCCCTGGTGTTGCTCGATGAATCTAAAGTAGAATTGACCAGGTGGCTGCTTGTGGATAAACATACAATTCCTCAGACATTGGCGGAAACGCTGGACTCGGAATTTTACCCGGGAATTTATGTATCAGTTAAGACGCTTCGGACATATCCTGTATCAACGTATGAAGGAGAACGAAACTTTAGCTAAAAATTCCACCTCGCAGCACCATGTCAGATACGAGGTTATCTTCTCTAGCTGTGATACATGTGCATGGGCATAAGGAAATTCATCTTAATTACCGCCGGAGTTTGTGGCAAAGAAGAACAATCGATTAGCTCTGCGATTCAGTAACAAATAAACCATTTAACTTCTATCAGAGCTATCCAGTTGTATCAATGTAACACAACCTCGTGATTTTGGTTTCTACTCTTGGATATTAGGGACCTTAAGCAACGACGACGAAGACGGCAATGAGAACGTCATTTCAAATTATAACTTCCCGTTTTTCTAACTCTTTCGCGATTATTCCAATTTGTTAAACGTGAAAAATGCTGGCGAGCTGTCCAGGGTCTAAATTACTGTGAACGGTGTTAAAGCAAAGAAAGAGAAAAAGAAAACCTTGCCGCCATGCGCTTAAGTTCTCGAGAAAACCTTGTTTTGCAGAGGACGGCAAAGAAATGTACCAAAATGTAAAACGTACGTGCAGAGTATTGTTTTTTGCTCATTAATCCCATTGTTTTCTGGCGTTCTCGTTCCCGTCGTCGTCGTAGTTGCTTAAGCTCCCAGTAGAGGGTATGCAACCAGTCTCCAGAAATTCGAATGACAATGGTTGGCGGCCATGTTGG
Organism: Pachyseris speciosa; assembly: GCA_016490735.1. Taxonomy (NCBI): domain Eukaryota; kingdom Metazoa; phylum Cnidaria; class Anthozoa; order Scleractinia; family Pachyseridae; genus Pachyseris; species Pachyseris speciosa. Next base: position 365,568 of record JAEMWC010000032.1, on the reverse strand, counting down.
TGGACAATAACAGAAGAAGCTAACGAGAAATCCTTTGTTCACGGTACACCAACATGGCGGTGATGACGTAACGTGCATACGCCCTAACATGTACACCGCATTGAAGTACTTGTAGATTTATTTTTTTCCGAGGGCACAATTAAGACTATGTCAGTGCTTATACCAAAACCAAGGTGGCTCACAGACGTAAAAGAAAGGCACTTATTTGTGAATAAAGCTAGGATAAACCGCTAAGTTGTTGGCTATATTGATGATAACGGTAATCGAAGTACTTCTAAGCAATAAACCCGAAAAAGCATAAAAAACTGAACGACTTAGTTGTCATTATATATTAAGAAAAGCAAATACACCGTCCCGATAGGGCTGTGTAGGGACATTGTAAAATTTTGTTGGTTACGATTTATGCAAATGTTTGTGTGTCGTACAAAGAATGTATTGTTTTGTTCCTTGGAGAAATCCAAACCGTTCGGGACAGTTTCATAAATGCTTTTCTGGCAAACAAAATCATTTATCATTGACGGGAGTAATGTTATATCACAACTTACGATAACAATCAGTGTGGGTTCAAGGTAAAATCTGGTCATTATAGAAACCTGATACCAAGGAAGGGAAAACTCTATCACGTTAACAGGCGTTTTCATTGGTAAAGTTATACCAAGACAGATCAGTAATAACAAATCACTCACTAACAAGGGCTCGCTTTGAATCTGACCCATTGCTAGATTCTGTGTCACAACGAGCTTTTACCAAATTAAGAAACAATTTCTCTACAAACCATAAATTTCATATCACTGTGTAATTTTGTATTTTGTGGAGGAGAGAAATCAACTTCATGTGATTCAAGCAGTAGAATCGTATGAAAAAAAAAACGACAATTTTGAACTACTCAGAAACAATTGAGATTGAATTTACAAAAACACACAAATTACATCAAACACCTTTGACTTGCCTTAGAGGAATATGTCGGTAGAAATATCAACTGCCATACACATGCAGTGGACCCTTAAGTGTATACAAGAATGGTAATAACAGAGGGTGTTGTGCTACGCATATGTTTGGACTATATGATAAAAACAAACCCATAGACTCTTACATTGCATACGTCATGTCGATCCAACCCTAACAATACAATATATAGTTAAGGTGAGACAGGTGAAATTCTTTTATATTTAGCAATACCAAAGAAATAAACAGTTCTAATGATCAAGTGCAAATCATGAATGTGGGAAACTGATTTTATTCTATTTTGTCACATCAATAGGACAGTCAATGCCAAAGGAACCGGCATCAATGATTACAATGCCAGAGAAAAAAATATCAGCTAAAAATACAGTGAAGGCCACATTGGTTAAGCACACATGCCCATGGATAGAGCTTTTGAATCACTGCTGTCTGAAAATTATATGTCGTTCATTTTAACAGTAGGATTTTTACAGCAGGCATTCAATAAACTCATACACGAAAGTTTAAAATATTTGATTGCCATGGCTAACTACTGATGCATTCGGAAGAAGTCATCTGCAGGGTACCTTTGTACTATTAGAAGTACCATCCATTCAAAACTAGTACAGTAGTTCCAATACATGCAAGTAGTGAGGTTTACGAACTCAAAGGAGTGCAGTTATTTAATATGACATAAATGAACTTGTGAGCAATGGCAGTGAAGTTGCAAAAGATCCACTTGGCACTTAGAAGCCCGAGCGAAAAAAGGGCCAATATTGCCTCTAATTTGGTTTCTAAAGTAATTAAAATCGGTTTGTATTTATTTTCAACTGGTACGACAATTGATAAGTAGACAACCGTGTAATATGGCGGGAATGTAAAATTCATATTTTAAAAGGGTCACTGGTTCAAAATTATGGCACCAGTTTTAATTTCTTCAAAAAGCGCAGTAATTTTACTTACTTTCAATTGCACCCCATTACTCTTTGAAGGCCATCTGATCTGAAGCACACGGGATTGCATTTTGTGAGTACATTTCAAAGTTTCCTATTTTCCTCTTACCTATTCGCGGTTCCAAAGCCAGCCAGCATACAAATCCGCTTTAAAAGGTGTTATTATATATCAAGGTAGGAAATGGAGGTAATTTTCGCGTGAAAATCATGATTGTGCATGCAGTTTGGTTTATTTTTTCAGGAGGTTTCTATCAATTATCTCATGATCTTGGGGTTTATTCTAATTTAAAGTTGAGGAGAAAACATTTTCAATTGTGCTGTTGATTAGTTTGTTCCGTACGCGGTTTGGTACACCTGCGAAACACTTTCATAGCTCGAGTATCTCTAAAAGAATATTTAACTCGTTTTAGGATGCACAAACAACTAAGGAAAACTTTTGTTTTGACTAACAACTTAACCTCTCCTTTGTTCTACAAACAAGCTATCATTTAACTTTTAATTTCAGTATCCTCCAAAAAGAGTAAGTCTTCACGGACATCGTGTTCATTACCTCGAACCAAAAACTGTTTATTTGATTCCGAACACTAATTCTTAGCACGTGTAGTCAGAGTAACTGTTCACATATACCTCGAATGTAGAATGTTGATCTTTAGTTTTAGCACATGGCTTTTGCCAGGGTGTAATCTAAGACAAACGGAAGCTGTGTAAACGAAGAGAACCGTTGCACATATGGGAAACAGAGATGAGCTTGTAAAATTAATAACCTCGTGGTTGTATCGGAGGTTAGATGTGGGTTACATCAGGATTTATGTCAAAAGTTATATCAGAGAGTTATTAACTATGAAGGCAGAGTAAATCTCTGCTGCTGAAGATGGAACACAAGTAATGGTGGCCAACCACTTCTTCGTGGTGGTGTTTCTTTCTTGCCCTCATCACGAATCATCCAGTTACTCTGATTCTTGGAACAGAAGTTGTGACAGCTTCATACTCACCCAATTGTTGGTGGTAGGACTTCCACTCTGATAATTTCAAGGGTTTCTTCATACTTTTTCTTTTGGTTTGTAAAAAATTGTAACAATTGTAACATGATGATCATGACTAAAACATACAGGGAACCAACTTTGGTTTTCGGTGTTGCGGTTTTAGTAACATTCCGACTTAGTAAAAGTAAAAAGGTTCTGCCACGTCGCTCCAACGAACACATCCACTGTTTGATGCCATGACAGTATCAAATGAGACTCAACCCCAGGTCCTAAGCAAGAAAAGTATATGGCGGGGCCATTGGGCACCAGAGGTTTTCGAAACACCTCGGAATTTTTTCCTTGACCGACCATATTCACCAAATAAACCCCGATTCCACCGGGACAACTTTGAAATAAACACTAAAGAGGTGTTTAAACGAGAAAATACGGTACTGCGGTTTCTAAAGTGGTATAACTGGTACCCGTTCAACCTTTGACCCTTATAAAAGAAAGTTTATTAACTTCACCTTTTGCTGTTCATTACCAGAAAATAAGGCAAGATTTCCGCACAGCCCCATACATTAATTATACACTCAGTCTTTGTTCTATGAAAAATAGCGATAACAATAGAGTACCTCACAGACTAGTACTCTTTGCTTTCAAAGTTCTGATTTTATTCCAAGTCTTTTTTGAAATAGGGTAAATTTGGCGCTTTTGGCATTGGAAAATGCTATTTTTCAAGTAATTTTACGGGAATTTTTCGATTTCGATACAAATTTAATGTTTTGCTACGCGTTGCAGGTAATACAAATACATTTTAGGCCTAGGGTTACCCTTAAAACGAGGTCAGGGCTATTGTCAATCTGTAAAGTTTGAAAATAAAATAATTTCTTACCTATTCTTGTGGTTTGATGTGCATGTTTTTTTCGTTGCTATCCTTGTCTAAAAGTCCCAGGAGCTCATCACTTATTAATAAGTTCGACGGATGAGTAAGTATTTTGTTTCTTTCTTGCCCTCATCACGAAGCCGGATCGCGAAAGGTGCATAAACTGTTTCATGAGACTGTTTTATGGACTTCATAAGCCGGGTGCTTGATAACGTTTCCAAACAAATTCTTTCCATAGTGTTGATACCACATATATTCCTGGAGGTAGTCATCGAAAATGTTGCTGTTCGAGGTAAACTTCGCTTTATTCCCCACCATGTATTTTCAATGCCCTGTGTGTGGGAACCAGTGTCTGTTTAAACTGTATTTTATTGTGAGGTGATCATAGCCCTAGTCAAGGAATTCTGCCAGTCCATTCTCCAGTAAATTCTCTTAGTCCATAACATTTAGGGAGGACGAAGAAGCGGTTGGCCACTATTACATGTGTTCAGTCCCCCTCAAAAATAGAATTGATCAAAAGCTATCATCTCCCCTCTTGATTTATAAAACAAGCGTCTTGATTGCAAAACATCGAACTTGACATTCGAGGCGCGCGTAATACGGACGTTGAATACATGAATTGTACAACAAGAGAGTTAATATCAGATGCAAGGGATTTGATTAAGTAAACAAACAAATTGATACTGATTGTAGGCCACTTGATAGTAAATTGTGTGATTCGATTTATTTATTTGCCGCCTTGATATGTTTCATCTGCTCCAAATAGCATTCATTTACGCAAAAATACATTCATTAACGATTTTCGCATAAGCGGTCACATTCAATAGCATCAAAAGACAGCCATTTGCACGACTAGGTCGTGCAATTAAATTTTCTCTTTTCTTATTGAATACTGAAAGCGTGCAAATGTTTGTTTTTTTCACACTCTAAATGATCGCCTGTTGATGCAAAAGAATGTGAGAGTTTTTGCAAATGCATTAATGACTTTTCCGCACATTAAAATGTTTGTCATTCGGGTCAAATCTTTGCACATATTTGGTGTTAATGAAGTTGATTATTGTGTACATGACATTCGTACTGACACAAAAATTCTTGTGTACAAAGCAGTAGTACTTCCAACCCTCCTGTATGCCTCGGAAACATGGACAACATACCGAAGACATCTGAAAACACTAGAAAAGTTTCATCAGCGCTGCCTACGGAGCATTTTAAAGATAAGCTGGGATGACAGACGAACCAATGTCAGCGTACTTAAGGACGCAAATGTATCCAGCATAGAAGCTCTTATCATCAAGAGTCAACTCAGGTGGAGTGGCCATGTTGTCCGAATGTCAGAAGAGCGACTTCCAAAACAGGTCTTCTACTCACAACTTAAAGAAGGATCGAGGAAGAGGGGTGGTCAGAAAAAGAGGTACAAAGACACTCTGAAAGCCAATTTGAAGAAGTACAACATTGATATCAGAACCTGGAAAACTGATGCAAAGAATAGAGATTTTTGGCGTGCAACCACACATGAAGGGTCAGTGTTCTTTGAAACAAGTAGGTGTGCAGCATTAGAGGAGAAGAGACGTTTGAGAAAGGAGAGACAACCAGAAGCTGGAAATGATCTCCCGTCGCCATCTGGAACCACCTGTCCTCAGTGCCAAAGAACATTCAAGGCCAAAATTGGTCTCATAAGTCACCTTAGAGTCCACAAGTAGAGTAATTGATTTGAAGACCATCATCCTCGTCTCGAGGGATAGCCACGATTGTGTACATGAAAGATCATTCGTGCTAATAGTTGTGTTTTGATGTTATTGAATGCGACCGTAGATTTGTAAAACTGTTTTGCACTATCTATAACTTTCACCGTATCTTAATATTTTTGTCATACCCTTTGCTTACTTTATGTATTATTATTTTTTCTCCTATCTATTTTATAGTATTTTCTCTCTACATAATCTTATTTTTGCTTACGGTTTGTTACATGTTTGTGTATGTGTGTTTGTATCTGTTTGTGTACCGACCTAAATTAGTATGATCAGTTCTGTTAAACTGGCTGCCTGCCCTTTTTAACTATATGGTTATTTCAGGTAGCCAGTCCCCTTTATTTTCTTTTTATTTAAATGATTAAATGTCCGTAATGTAACTGGCCTGTTTATACGGTCTCGTGCACCCGAGACAGCCCTCCCCCCGAGTTACCCTGGGCGAGCTATTTTTCCACTTATTTCTTTGAAAAGTTCTACCAACCGTTTACATGAGATGGGCGAGACAACTCGGGTAGGCGAGACAACTCGGGTAGGCGAGTTTTCTCGCCTCGGCAGTTAGTGTAACCCTGGCAAGCGGGAGAACTTTTTCTCATGTAAACACTTTGTCTCGCCTACCCGGGACGAGACGGCCGAAAATTAAATATGCGCGTATGCGAAAAAAAGTTATTTCGGTCCAATCTTTGAGTTAAAAAACGCAAATTTATCTCAAGGAATTACATTTTGAAAGCCAGCATTACCCACAGTGATCAGATAGAGCGGGGAAGAAACTGATTCGGAGCTAAGTACGAAGCTCAGGCTAAGTTGTGTGACACGTTACAAACTTCGAATTGGCTGATGGCTCACTGGTCCTTTTATAAAAAGAAGTATCGAAGCAAAAATGAACCTAGGAAGGAAATTTTCAATCAATATTGACGATATTCAATCAAGGAGCGACCAAATACAAAGAAAGAAGGGCAAATGAGGATTTGTAAATTTGAGGCGTGCTTTGAATAACTAAGTAGGGTCAACTTTGTCTCGGTCACGCAATTCTCGTATAAACGCTCGGTAAAGTTGTCTCGGGGGGGAGGGCTGTCTCGGGTACCCGAGACCATATAAACGGGCCCTAAATGGGGAAATAAAAGCATGTTGTTGTTGTTGCTGTTTAAGCTAAAATCGTTAATGAATGTATTTTTGCGTAGATGAATGCTTTTTAGCGCAAATGAAAGTTAGTTTTGCGCTGTTGGTCTAACCATTCGATCAAATAAAATTTTATCTTCTGGTGATGAACAGCAAAAGGTGTAGTTAATAAACTTTCTTTTATTATAGGGTCAATGGTTGAACGGGTACCAGTTATCGCAGTACCGTATTTTCTCGTTTAAACGCCTCTTTAGTGTTTATTTCAAAGTTGTCCCGGTGGAATCGGGGTTTATTTGGTGTATATGGTCGGTCAAGGAAAAACTTCCGAGGTGTTTCGAAAACCTATGTTACCCAATGGCCCCGCATAAAATTTTGTTGCTTAGGATCTGGGGTTGAGTCTAATTTGATACCTTCGTGGCATCAAACAGGGGATGTGTTCGTTTGAGCGACGTGGCGGAACCTCTTTACTTTTTCTAAGTCGGAATGTTACTAAAACCGCAACACCGAAAACCACAGTATGAAGAAACCCTTGAAATTATCAGAAGGGAAGTCCTACCACCAACAATTCATGTGCCTCTTCTTGAAGCAAAGCAAAATCCAGGCAACAAGCCAGCATCCCGTTTCTCTTGCTCAAATAAGCCATGGTGCTTACAACACCCGAACGTAAATGTGTTGTACAACAGTATTATTGATAACCAATCGATCGGTACGGAAAGGTCAGTTATCGTTCAAACCAGCAAAAAACCTTGTGGAGGAAGAAATGGCGGAGCCTGAAAATGTTATACACTCGAATACATTAAAATTTTCAATAACACAGGGACACCCAACGAAGGTCTTTTGCGAATCAAATATCTGCTCGAAGATGTCTAGGTTGCCTTGAAATTTCGATACCTTAAAATAAGAATTTAGGACATTTTTTTCTCAAGACAGAGATAACAATGGTGGAATGAACAAATGCTGGTGGACGAACAAAACGAGCTTATACGAGATCTATTGTTTACTTCCACTAACATGGCGGCGATGACGTAACTTGAAAACCACCTATTCAATTTTTAATTTTATTTCGAATTTTTCGAAGTTTTTGATTGGGTTGGGTTGAGTTTGGCTCAGTTGGGTTGATGTGCTTTGGTTGTTGAATGGGATTACTCCCCTTTTATGTAAATATTACATGCCCCACAAAGAAACCTTTGCGGATTGAAGCGGCCTCCAGTTTCTCCAGGTTGACCTACCAATGACGTGAAGGGATCAGGGGCGTGGTTTATCTACACAGTCAATAAGGAAATAAACACGCGTAGTCGGGAAATTTACTCCCTTGAGTTCCCCTGGAAAGTGCAAATTCACCAAGGCAAAAAAAAAAAATTGCATCAAGGGAAAATTATAGTTAGCATCACGTTTACTCAGGTTGTTGTGTCCAAAAAGTCAAAAGCGATGGGACATGTGGCGCATTACAGTGCCCTTGGGATCTGTACATAGTCCCAAGGGGATAGTCCGATGAAACGACTTTTTCAGTTGGTCTTCTGTAGACACGGCAAAACTCTTGGCGTCCCAGTTGTTGTGAAATTATCTCTCACCTATGGCTTTAGCCTACGTAGCAAGCGTTTCCTTGTACTTTCCGAGCAACGAAAGACCGAGGAACGGGATTTTAGGGGTTTTGGCCGCGCGAAAATTGGGACGAGAGCATCATTTTTCTCGCGGGCAAAACAGCTTTGCTAGGAAACTCACACGGAAACGCTTGCTACGCAGGCTACTCTGGCCTCGTTCAGAGGTTTGCTTCTACTCTCCATTCCAGCTTAATGATGCCAGCCTGGGAGCTTCTGCAGTGAAAAATGGCTCGAACACACACTTATAAACCGAGTACCTACCGATTACATCTCGTTACGGTCGCGAGCAAAACAACAACGGTTCAAATTGGTGACGTCACAATGAAACTTGAGTCCTCGGTATTCCAGAGCAGCAAACGTTTCAAGGGAGACCTTCATATAGGGCATCTAGATCTCTTTCAATTATTTGCATCGAGAAAATTGCCGAAAGAGTTAAAAAAAATTGGGCTCTTAAAAGGGTTAAGCGGGCACGTATTGAACTTATGTATGTTCTTAAATTCAGCGAGTAAAAGATTTTATATATAACTCCAGCGCTTGAAAGGAAAGGCGATAGAACGTAAACAAGTTGAGATACAACAAAACTCTTTTTTAAGACCAATAAGAGTCATTTAGCCTAAATGTTTCAAGTTGGTCGTTTAAAATTCGTGATCTTTTCCATCCTTTACACTCCTAGTTACTTTTTGGTTTATTCTTCCCTGACGTTGACGAAAATTTGCATGTCACAAAAAATGACTCAAAATATCGTTACGTAGCTCCTGTAAGTATCTTCGCATTCAAATTCGTCCATTTTACTTACAGAGGAGGATGCTGTTCCTGGGTGCTCTTTTACTGCCTCTCCTGAGTTCGTGTCTCTCAGAAGATGTTTGGGACCCAACGGACCCTAGGTGTGAGCAGCGAAGACAACAACCTAACGTCAGAGAACATTGGGATAACTATGTTATGGGACAAGCCTACAGCTGGATTGACCAATACAGCCATACTAGGTAGTACCAACTTCGAACTATCACCAACTATCGTAAACGTTATCCTGGCGCCAAATTCACGGAGGCCTCAGATGTAAGTTAACTTGTATCCTAACTATTGTTTTCCAGCATATCAAAACAATGGGCTGTTATGGAAAACAATAGTTACGAGACATCTTAACTTAGAAGGGCTTCGTGAATCTGGCCCCTGGTCAACAAATATTTGTACCACGTGATAGGTAAACTATTCACCATCGAGTCAATTTTATTAGCTTAATACGCCCCTATGTTAAAATGGATTTCTATTGAAGCTTATTGTTATTGTTGGACCTTTTCTTTGTTGGTCTCCCCATCATAAGTATCAAAAAGTGGCCCACGTTCGATATGCTTTTACAAAGTGCCATCGCACAACTAAAAAGTATTTCTTGTAGCAACTGGAAAAAAAAAAAAAAAAAAAAAAGGAACCAAGTGAAAGCAGGAAAGAAAACGTTGTTTGCTTTCTTAACTCTTTATTTTCCCGGTAGATTTACCCTGCACTCCACCCAGTTTTCCTTCCTCGCGTCTAAGAATATCAAACGTGGGCTACTGACAGGTTCCCCTGTTAAGGCGCTTTCTCAAAAGCAATCGAAAAGAAACCACCGTTAATTTTACAGCTATATTTCCACCACTAATTCTAGCCCACAATACTGATACAAAAGCTTATATGCAGCACCCCCTTCACACATTCTCCACCGCTTTGACAATTTTTTTAATCCCAGCGCCTAAAAATCTGAAGTGCTTTTTCAGCCAACCTTAAACGCCAAAAACTGAACCCAACATCATCAACGGTTGGTCTCACTTCCCGTTAGTTGGTTCACCTACCTTGGCAGCACGTAAAAAGGTCCAATACAAAGGAAAGGCTTAGTAGTAAGCTGAACAACGGGAAACAGACGTCCATTAACCGTTGAGTGCGCCAAGTGGCCCTTACTCATCCAATCGGATACTACAACATACGATATGAGCAGGGCGAACTAGCACTTTCCCCTAAATCTTCAAAGTTCCACCTCCTGTTCCGTGCAGAATTACCTTAATTTAGCTTGGTGCACATAAAGGCACTCCCATTCTCATTAGCCTCAACAATGCTGAAGTGGAGCTCGTCAATTCTACGGACAACTCGCACCAATGCATTATCCAGGATATCACTGAAGGCTCAGGTCTCTGTGATACATAAATCATATGATAAATAGATCAAGATAATAGATGATCATAGATGATGATGATCATCATCATCATCATCGTCATTTTTATGATAAATGCATCTGTCACTTACGAGAGATAAGCTGTATTCATAGGTGCGTCTATCCGTGTAAATATATTCCATAAGATACGATAGTATACACCTTACCTATAGTTCACCCT
>JAEMWC010000032.1:340000-350000 GCA_016490735.1 Pachyseris speciosa | reverse complement strand
CGCGTGGCTGCCCCAAATTCGACGATGCCTCTAGTTTCTTAACGTGGGACACTTCGTGACCTCTTACATGACGTATTGAAATCACCAGTTGGGTGGGGTGGGATACCGCTGACCCTAATTGGGAATGACCTTTGGGCTTCTATTTCTTAATGGAGGACACTTCGTGACTTCTTACATGAAGTCTTGGAAACACTCCTTGTTTGGGGTGGGATACTGCTGACCCCAAGTGGTCATGACATGGCATCTACCATGTCATAAATGACATCAAAGGCATGACATCACCCCTGGGGCGTGTAGGATACCACTGACCACAAGTTGTAATGACATTGGGCTCCTGTCTCTTCAAGGAAGGCTCACAGTGATAGGAAATGACTTCCTACACAACAGCGCATGCGTAGTTTCTAAATATGATGAGAATGTCTCCCATTTACTTGCAGAATTTTACCCAAGCATAAAGCATCAAAAGCATACCCCTGTAACCATTGTACTTTCGGCTTGTTGCTAAAAGGGTAATTGGCTCATCACTGCCCTTTGGGTGGGGTTAGGTACCGCTGACCTCAAGTGGGAATGACATTGCAGGCTTACATGAAGTAGTACCGCTCCCGTCCCGTTAAAAAAGAGACGGGTAAGTAACTCGGACCAGGCCCACAATTACATTTCAATAACATTTCTTCACCTTTTATACGCATGCGTCTTTTTTCCCGACTCTTGGACTTTTTTACCTCTCCCACAAGCGTCCCAAAACCCCCTCTCACCCTTAAAAATACCACCCTTCCCCTTTACATCGAGGTACGGGTAGAATGAAGTTGTCAAACCCGGGAGACGGTACAGACCGGGCCCGGAAAAAAAAAATTCAGTACCCTTCTACCCTAAAGTACCTCTTTTTTCCATTTTTCTCTCCAACGATTTCCGACCCTCTCCGACCCATTTCCGACCACTTTCCGATTGTTCCGTCTCAGCCGACCTTGCATCGCATTCAAAATTTGAATTAGACCGCCAACGGTTTCGTGAGCCCCTCTGCTTCTTGGGGAATTCTAAGGAAGCAGTGAAAGATGACCATTCTTTGGTGTTTTATGGCTAGAAGGATGCGTAGTAAATTTTCTACTTTTCGTCCATGTAAGGTCTTATCACCTGCGTTGTAGTCCCTCAAAGTTATATACACAAGGGCTCTCTCGCCTGTCTTGAAAACATTTTCAAGTCCCAGTTTTCCTCGTCTTCCGACTATCTCCCCCTAGGTCTCCGAGGGTGGTACCATCCACAAACCTCACCTCCGGCGTATTTGGGCAGGCACAAGGGGGCCTGAAAGGTGTATGCATGATTCTTGCTGGGAAGATGTTCAATTCGTTGCTAATTCAAATCTAAAAACAGCTAGCTGATCATCCGGTTAAAGCCCCAACAACAACTAGCTAACGGGAAGAAATTGGTGAGAATTTCAGAATTTGTTTTTTGTGTTCCGCAGTCTCCACCTTTTCCTCATCATTGCGAATAGCTATTGTAACGCTTTAATTGCAATCTTATTAAAACATTTGCCACAGGGAGCTGAGGAATCCTGTTTGACCGAATTTCCAGTAAAATCCACCGTACAATTGCAGTGCGAATCGACCTTCTTGACTTGAATCACCGTACGTGAACAAACCATATAGTGTTTATACCTGATCGTACCTGTTTTGGTGCGCTTCGGCGGCATATAAGCCGGAGTACGTTTGGTCGAGCCATGGTCCGTATTTTTGCGAGACACAAACGAGCCTGATACGCCGCGGAAGCAAACCAAAAAGGTACGATTAGGTATTTACCGCACCCAGATTAAGCCCAAAATCCTGTGATATTTTTAGAAGTTACGGTAATAAAATCTGTCAGGCGCCTATCGTGTGGCCTGCGGAGAATAATACAAGTCAACAAATGGCGCAAAAAGTGACGAATGAAAATAATTTTACTTTGCGTTTTATACAGCGAGCAAAGTGACAAATCGTGGTACCAAAACCCTTCTCTGCAAGCTATTATCGGCATTTCAAAACGAGAAAATGACAGTCTTTGCCGAAGAAATCATTTTTCAAGTCTTGTCTCGAGGGAATGAACACATACATAGTGTAAATGTCACAGGGAAGATTCAAATACTCGCTTCAGCATTCAAACGTTCAGTGGGAAGGACTTTTGGAACCAGAGGTTAAGTTGACGTTAATACTGGCATTTTCAAACTCTGCAAACAATCTTTCAGTTGCAATGTCAAAGTTTTAGTACTTGCTGGCAAACATCGCGCAGTTGGCGAACGCCCTCCATTTTAGCTTTGGCAGGAAAGTTTTGCTATTTAATTTTACAACCGGAAAACAGCAGCTGAATCTTAAATTACGAGGTTTCTGTTTTATTGATAAAACCTCTTTCCAGTTTCAGTTGTCGTACGGTAACATTACTTTACTTGAAAGTGACCATGATATCGTGGGATATCAGGTCAGTGACTTGATATCGTATAGGATACCAGGTCAGTGACTTGATGTCGTAGGATATCAGGACAGTAGACTTGGCTTCTGATTGGCTTATTGTGAATTTGGGTACGGTAACGTGCGACAGTGTTAAGCGTCTGTTTAAATCCCAATGTGTTTTCTCACCTGACATCTCGAGCTTGCACTGTCGGAAGCCATGAAAAATAGACACTGATGTTTACCGCGAAACGAACCCCTTTGCAGGAATAAGCTGAGCTTTCGGTTAAGATCATCTGCACTTTTTATCATGTGATGTCAACATTACTAATGAAAACTACTTCCGATCCTGCGCATAATGCATGTCCTTACAGCTGATGACGCATTTCCATCACCGTTATCTTCCGGTCCTCATTGTATGAAAACGAATATAAAACGCTCGAAAAATTCGTTCCCCGGAAGTTGAATTTCACGAGCTTTGTGTTCAATTTCTTTTTAAAGCTAAGGAAAGAATATTGTTTCCACACCACTCGCTGGAAATGAGGCCTTTTCATTCAAATTTCAGCGATTTATGGGCAAATTTTGACAAACAAGGTACCCCTTTTTTATACCTTCATTGAAAAATAGTACCTCTTTCACATACCTTCTCAAGTACACCACGTCTCTTTTCTAAACCACTGGAATGAAGTTACAGAAGAACGATCAAGCATTACGGAAAGAGATGAACAAAAATATCAAAATGGCAGATTTCCCTATCCTTTCAACTCGTGAAATTCCTACCCTTTTGTATACCTGATGCTGATATTGTGTACGCACGATTAACAGCACGTTGTTGAATCCTGACACAACCACAGATTCCTATTACATTTTGAAAGATGTAATTGTTGTTGTGTAGATAAGTAAAATTTCGGGGCTGAAGAACTGCACGTGTGGCTTCACAGTGCACGACACACTGTTAAGGGATGCTCTTTCATGGTCAGACAAATGACCACAAATGCCGCAAATAAGTTACTTCCCAGAAAATCGTTGGTTTTTAATTGGTTTAATAATTAAATGCCATTGCTTAGTATTTATGTAGAAAACCATCACTGAACCAAACACTCAAAAACTCAAAGTGGCTATGAGACACTGAAATCGGAAAATAATTATAAACCACTCGCGGGTATGTGGTTTTGATGCTTTAGATCTGCGCATGATAAAGTGCTCGTAGGGTCAAATTTAAGTGTGTCCTCGGAGACACAAGGGCATGTAGCCGGGATGGGACGACGCCTCACTGGCAAAATCGGGACGTAATGAAGTATCACTGCTGCCTCTGGATCTACGACGGATGATTTAAGCGTAAAAGCCTCAAAAATCAAATCAAATACCTTTCTATCTGTTCGGATTATTTTAGAGAAATCGATCACAAGCAAACTTCCTCCGATCTCTTTTGTATATCTTTCGTTACTTTTTTATTTGGCTGTTTTCATGATCCCAGTTTGAATTTTGGTTGTTCAGTTTCATGGTTGTATGATTGGGTGATCCAGCAGTTCGGCCAAAATATAGTTATTATACTATGAGCTCAAATGACCATTCAAGCAATTCTTGAAAAGCAAATCAAAATTTTAAAAACACCGTTCATCGCCCTAGGCCTGTAACATCTGGCCCTGTTCTTAACCCTTTGGCACCTGAACCGCCCAGAACCGCCCGTAAAAAACTCCCATGCTTCAAAACATTGCAACTTTCCCAATCGCACGAATATTGCCATAACTGTTAGTTGTGAGCACGAAATGGAATGCCCTTTAAATTTGGATATCCAATAAATGCAAGAAACGTAGCGATTTTTACTAAATATGGCCTTTTGAGTTTGGACAAGAACGAAACTGACCGTTTTTAACGTCAAAGAGAAACGACAAAAATGCCCCTTTTCGCTTTCATGTTTTTTAAGGAAATCATCGTCGAAAAACCAAAATTCAACCATCATAACGAAATTCAGTCCTTTTTCTAGCTTAGAAATGACTTTTTTTGTTGATATTCTTCTCCCGAGCGTAGATACAGCCTTTTGTTCCAGTGCATTCGGGCCTTCCCGACATTTTCAACATCTTGAGCGCATTGCATGCTGGGAACTAACAAGAATTTTTGACAGCGCCCGTTCCTTCCCCCAATTCTTTCACATATAAACTAAGTCTACAGCCACTCCGACCTACCGCCAAAATTTCCTGCTCGTGGTCATCTTCAGTACACAGAAATTCCAAAATATGTGGCGGTAGGTCGAGAAATTCATCAATAGTCGAGTCCCAAAGGTACTAAGTGTTCGACCGGCCAAATTCCCAGTTCGTCGAGTAACAAGCCAAATTCAACAACAAAGTACATCACCTTGCTCGATTCTTTGAGAAAGTGGACTCTTAGCTACCGTCACGCTTAATGATGCTCATCAGGCAGCCGCTAAAGATGAAAAATGGCTGTAAACTTAGCAAAAATCGCAAGCAAACCGAACTTCGGCCATCGTGGTTGCTTCACGGATAAAAATAGCTACGTCAAAATGACGTTTTCAGAAACCTTGAGCCTCCAGTGCCTTAGGACAGCAACACTTTCCTCTGGTAGGTCAAATAAAGAGTCACGAATTGTTATTCATCGTTTATAGGTGGAAAATCACTCCGAAAATGTAAAAATAGCTAGGAGTCAAAGGGTTAACAAAGAAACATAGAAGTCACGTGACCGGTCCTTTTGACACTATCCAGTGAAAGTCATGGTTGGTGATAGTTTAAATCCAGGGTCAGAGTTAAGATTCTACAGTTAAAACAATTTCTAGGGGGGGGGGGGGGTGGATAACTTAGCAGGGCCAGGCTTCACTTAACGTTACCTCCTGGGTTTGCAGTTGGCCAGGTCACGTGACAAGCCACAGTATCAAACTCAATTACCCTAGATGAGATGATCATCGAGTTCTGGCTGTCACTAGTGGCTCCAACTCGACCTCTATTGTCTAGTTTTTAAAATCACCACCCCCTCAAGCTGGCTTTCATGCAACTTCAACCTTGAATCTAAGTACTGGCCATAAAGTAGTACCCTCCCCTCCAGATCTTGCAGCATATGGTTGTTTTCAAATAAAATAGCCTTGATATGTTACTGGCCTCAAAGGCTTTTGTTTAAGTAGCTGAGCAATTAAAAATATCAACATCAAAAAAAAATTGTGTTTTATTTAAATAAAATCCCTTCAAGTCAACGCGCGATTCGATTCGGCTTATATTTTTCAGTAGAACTAGGTCAGTGTTTTGGAAACTCGACAAAGATAACTCGGAATTAGGTTAAACGTTCGCCACTGCAGGCCACAGGATCAGTGAGTACACAGCAACTGCTAATACACAATTTAAAGCCAAGACCATGTTTATTTGAGAGATTCACCATGGTAACACAATGCTCCTGTCACTACCACTTAGTATCTAACGAAGAGAATTCAAGGTTATCAGTGATAACCTGCAAACCAAACCCACAACGTTTACTCAAGAAATTTAAATCAAGCCGTTCATTGCTGAAAATGTCTTAACATTGCTTTTCCGCTTTTTCGTAGGTAAAACAATTCACTCGGAACCTCTGGATCGGAAGTCATTAATAGTAATCATTATAGCGTATCAGCAAGCGTTAGCATCAATTTGACGTTAGAATCCCGAGTTGTGGATCCAGATGTCTCAAGTTCACTTGCATTGAACGGTCTGCGCAAAGGTTCTACACGACTTCATCAAAACTATTAACTATATCTGGCTTGATTTAAACTTCGAAATTGCCAAATTTACATTTTGGAAATCTACCCAACCTGTTAATCCCGTGTAACCGAATACAACAGCCAGTCACTGATTGTTTTCACAAAAGCGAGTAGTTAAATAAGTAGTGATTGAGTGCCACTGTCGTTGCATGTTAGATAACCACTGAAGATGCAAAGAACAAGCAAAACGTTAACGCATTCTACCAACTGAACAGCTGATCAAAACTCTTGTTATTCAACGTTAACTTTTTACTTAACAGAGCTGCATGTCAAAGATCATTCTTTGCAACAAAGAGCTAATAATTGCTACATGAATTTGGTAAGTCACTGGGTTTGTTTTTGACAGTGAACCTTACAAATCATCAGAACTGAAAAGTTAATGTAAAATTAATAAAACCTCTGTCAATCATTACCCGTTCTAGAATGCAATGATGCTACTAAATCATGAAACGTTACCGGTCATATTTGGAAAACACTGGAAATGAAACAAAAATGGAAAAAAAAAATTTTTTTGGCAATTTTAAGATTGCATAAATAGCCCAAAACATAACACTGTGAACAAAAACTTAAATTTGAAATGTCCAGCACCATTTGCTTTCTCGTCATACTCAAAACCGTAACCCGAGCCCAAGGAAATGTTGTCAGGGGTAACGTGGGTACAACAGGGGCACTCTGATACATGGGATCTTCTCTTGGGGGGCGGAGGGCGTGTCGCGCTGGCGGTGAAAAGGCTCCTTATATGACAAATATGACCTCATGAGATACATGACCACAAATGTAAGTTGGGCGTCTCCGCACTCCGCCTTGTTGCATTGACCATGGAACAGTTTTTGTGTGATTACTCTGCAAAAGACCACTGCCTTTAACTGGGCATTTGTGTCATCCTATAAACTTGTTGCATCATCAATTCCATCTTGTTGAGAATCAATCAAAGACTTCTGTTTACGTTATGTTCGGGCCAATTGTGCAATCAATAAGAACTAAAGACGCTTAAAATTGCTGTCCTAACGAGACGCAGTGTTTAAGGAGCTGCACTCCAGGGATTAAGAGAATCCGAGGAGACCTGGTAAAATTAATACGGAAAGGGAAATAACTGACAGAGGTCTTCCCTTTCCACTATTTAATACACTGAAATAACTGATTAAGTGTATGTAACCCCTTCACTCAAGTCTAAACTGACCTAATCTCAAGAACGTTTTCTCCCTTTTCCGTGATTGAAGTCCTAATATACGACCACTGAGAGTCAGCAGCTATTAAACAGTACTTTCTGGCAGTGGTCATTTCTATTATGCTGAAAAAAGTGTTTCAACGTTCCAAGTCTGAATGTGCTTCAAATCCTTAAGGTGTCGCCATTAAGCAGTAATGTGGTACTGTTTGCTGTTCCATATTTCCATAGCTTGCGTTCGATGTAAGCGGGAAATTTAGAGGGCACGAGAGAAACGTAAGGCGTAGGGCATAAGCGCAAGATTGTTGAGTGCTCTACAAACTTTCCTAGCGTATTCTAACGTCATATACGCACAGCTAAATAGTGAATCTGAACCAATAGGCTAGTTTCGAATTGTGGTAGAAAAAAAATAGCAGAGTTCAGAGGACTAATTTTGTCAAAAACAAAGGAAAATGAAACTTATTCCCCCGAACCTCGACTAGGTTCTCTTGTTCTCCCACAATTCGAAACTAGCCTATTGTTTTATGACATTGCAAGTGAAATAGCAGCTTGACAAAAACCAGCCGAAAGTTTAAAAAACAACAACAACAACAACAACAACAAAACAAATCGCAGGAAGGAATCTATGCAAGAGGGTGCCTCTTCTTTTTCAGCTTTCAGATTGTAAAATGCATTTCTTTGTTCATTTCCTCTGCCGCTCATCCGAGAAAAAAAATTTTTTTTTTCTAGCAAAGCAAGAAACAGATCGAGTTCGCGTACACCATCAGCATACTCAACAACATTCAATATAAAAGTAGGGACCGACACAACCCAGAATGGTTTTAAATTCTATGTACTATATTTCAGCTGGCCAAACCAGCCTTCTTCAGGTACAATGAGAATTTACATCATTAAAGGGGTGTTTATGTAATATACCGGAAATACGGCATAAATAAATAATATTTATTTGATTGACAGCATTAGCCTGTTGTAGCGTAACGCACACACAACATTGGTGGCTTACTAGTCGCAGCAAAAATGTCTTCTAATTCTTCTAATTCACATCCCCAACTCCCTTCCGGTTCTTTTCGTTGCGGTAAAAATTGCGCTACTTGTTCCTACATTTAAGATGGGCTCACTAGCTCTACTTTCTTTTCTACAGGTGAAACGCGCCATATTGAATCTAACCTTACCTGTGACACTATAAACCTTATCTATACATGATTCAATGCAACCGCCGGTAGGAGACACTAAACGACGTTTAAAAGACCGATTTAATAAACACCGCCGTACCATAGATAACCCTAACACCAAATCTAAACCTACCACCATCGCGGAACATTTCCTCTCCTCTCCTATAAACACACTGCTAACGACATGAAATTAATCCCCACTGAGAAAATCTTTTCTAACAAAGACTCAAAATTCCAAAAGGCAGAACAATTGATCCTTAATTTTTTGCCATTAATTTAGTCATTATTTTTTTATTTTAGTATTTTATTTTATGCTTTTTATGAAGTATTACGCAAACTCTCTCAAAGCATCTCTCTCCCACACTTCACCCTACTGTTGGCACTTCATCAGAACGCACTTTAGTATTCTTTCTCCGTTCGCATGGTGAGTGAACGGAACAATTTGCCGAGATCTTTGGTCGAAGCTGGAAGCGTGAAGGAGTTCAAGAATAGACGTAAGCCCTTTGTTAACATTATTTAGTTTTTAACCTCCATTTATTCATTTGTATATATTTGTATTCATTTTGTGCAGTATTGTAGTTTTTTTTACTTTTAGATATTGTAAGTTTTTATTTTAGTGGTCCTTTTTTTCTGCTTTGCATCTTAAATAAAAGTTATGCTATGTTATGTATGTTATGCTGAACCACCAAATCTTGGTTTTATCTAGACAAGTTTAATGTTTAGAATTAAACATAGTTGGACGTTTAGGCGTACAAACGCAAAATCGAAAGTGACCATAATCTAATTACATAACTAAAAGCTTTGCTGTCATGTCTAATTATAATACTGTCGCCGGTATCAGGATACCTCATTGAGAATGTGTTATTAAATAATACAATAACTTAAAATAGAATAAAAAAGGGTTTAAAAATCCTCTTTCGTTACAAACAAACTATTGTAAGCGACAGAGCAAACTTGCATGGTCTATTTTCTATCATGCATGGATACAATGCAAATATGTTGGCAGCTGTCATATATTAAGTAGTCGGTTCTCGAAATCCCGACGACCTCACTTTGCGCAGAAATATGTCAATACAAATCATGGCTAATATGGCCAATTCGACTTATGTGGTCTTCTACATCTAATTAGCTGATCTCTTCAGATTCTGTTTCTCCGGTTAAATTTCTAACACTGAACGATCAACCAGTGTCAAGTAGGTAGTCAGTCACTCCTAAATGGTGACGGTTTGGTAAAAATGTAGCTGAAAGTTTTAAAAGCCGGAATACTACATCCGTGCAAGTACTTTACTGCATCTGTCAGCACTCGCTATTGTTGAGAGAAAACTACTAGCTTACTTTTTGTGGTGGATTTAGCTGGTTTTAGTATAGAGCCTGTATAGCTAATATTATCGATGTTTAGAATTTATAGGCCACAACCTTGTCAAATAGCACAAGCGCTGTTAATCGTTAGATTATTGGTTACTGAAGGATTACTTTACTTAGGTATATCCATCTCAATCTACAACTTTCA